>JAVCKT010037093.1:0-27623 GCA_032273925.1 Rhynchotus rufescens | reverse complement strand
GGCAGAGGTGAGAGCTCCCATCCGAACACGCAGAGGTGCCGCTTGGCTCCTTCCTGACTTGGAGCTCTCCCCATCGCCAGCCGGGACCCTCCTACTGCTCCCGGCACGGCCTTCCCAAATTCCCCCCTTACCTTCCAGCGCGGCAGGCAGTCGCTCGGCTTCCAATGGCCTCCCAGCTTGATAGAGGGGTCTCTTGAGAAGAACTGGTGGATATCTTCCATCGTGATTTCGCTCATATTTACATCAATGGGGCCCTCTGCAGAGGTAGTGGAAAGAGGCAGAGGTGAGAGCTCCCATCCGAACATGCAGAGGTGCCGCTTGGCTCCTTCCCCACTTGGAGCTCTGCCCAACTTCACTCCTACTTGCATCAACTGCTAGGGCCAAACACGGGCTGGTCTTTTCCAGACACCAAAGATGACAGGGCATCCCACTGGCAGGGCTCGGCCTCCCTGCTCCGCAGCTCGGCTCTGCCCAGGCCTTGGTGCTCCTCGCTGCACCAGGCTCTCCGCACTGCAAACCCAGCACCTCTCCAGACCCGCCGCAGCCGAGGGGAACCCAGGCCCGGCTTTGCTCGGGGGGCTCAGCGGTACCTCCTGCCCAACAGCATCGAGGGACAACAGAGCAACCGCTCTGCCGCCCGCCAGCCCAGCACTGGCGATGGGAAGGGGCTGGCCAGGCCTTTCCACCAACCCACGGGGCACAATCCCTCCTTTGTTCGTATCTGCCGAGCGACGGGCTCCTGCCCCAGAAAGGAGAAGTGCCTCAGACACAGCAGCGATTAATTTGGGCGATCCGGTAAACAATGATTTCCCCGAGGAAAAGCGCGGCTGCAGAACAGCCCGTCCATTCATTGCCCCGCTCCCGCCCTCAGACAGGTGCTGAAGAGAAAAAGGTGAAACAACACGGCAGGAGGGGAAGGATGCCAGAACACACAGCCCAGGAACATGCAGGTAAAGGGGGTGCCAGGCTGCAGCTACAGCAGAAATTCCGGGCCCCTCACAGTGGATGCTCCAGGCTCGGGTGCCGGCCTCCCAAAATCCGGCACGCACAAACTGTGCCGGCACTGAAGGGACCCCAGCTGGGACAGGGGCTGGACACGAGCCAGGACGAGGGCTGCGACGTCGGAGACGGGGCACGGAGCTACTCACTCATAGAAGGGAGTCTCTCGGGACAGGTATGGTTTGGGAAGTAGGTAAAATCTTCAGGAAGAAAAGTTGTGGCTTGCAGAAAGGTTTCGTTGTGATTCAAATCAAGAGGATAATCTAGGGTAGGGAAAAAATAGGAAAAAAAAAAGAGAAAAAAAAATCTACTTTAAGTACAGGTCTTTGGTCTCTTCACCTCCAGGCAGTGCAAACAGATCACATGGTCCTTGGGAAGTTATAAAGTTATTTTACACTTTGTCCCTGAAAGGCTGCAGCAGAGACAAACGGGGAAGTGCTCCTAAGTGGCTCCTCTCTAAGCTGGGCTTGCAGGAGAACAGTCCCTAAGGATATCTGCTAGCATTGCTGGGAGCAGAGCCTGCTCAGCACAGTCCTGCTGCTCATGAGTCTTTTCAAAGCATCGATAAAAAAAATCCCATTACATCACACGGCCATTCACTTGGTGGGCACCACATTGCCTCACCACAGTCCAGGAGGTCAGTGGCACCCACAACAGCTCGTTTCCTCAAAGCCCTCATCCTTTCAATTCCTTTTGTCTTGTGGGTAAAAACCCTTCAACACGCTCCACCTCTGGACATTTAGGGAAGCTTTGGGGTTGCTACAAAACTCCTGCTTTTGACTCCACACAAATGCACCAGTTTTGCATGAGGCTTCTTCAGTTAGGCATGGCCTTCAGATTAGGTACTAGAAGTCTGCCCGATGGAGTAGTGTATCAACTGCTGCTGAGGATAATGCTGCAGCTCCGCTTTCCGAGAGGAACAAAAGCCTCATGGAGGGTTTGCCTGGGGATCCCAGGGCACCAGGGAGAGGAGCCTCGACCTTAGCACACCACATTCCCACAGGAACCCCAAAAGCAGCCCTTTGGGGCCATGAGCACTCAGTCCCACGGCACAGCAGAAGCCTGACACAGACCAGCTCCTTCATGCTCCTGACCCACGAGGTCAAGCTCACCAGATGCTTCCCAGCCCCCTTACCCCTAAAGAGCATTTAATACCAGCAGCTGTGAGCAGAAGCAGTCACTAGACTGACCCAAAGCAAGAGCCATACCAGTTTCTCATAACCCCAGTACAAAGCAGCTGTTATTCGGGCACCTACAGACAAAGCAGGTTTCGTGTTTCCCCCTCCCCAGAGCCGCCTAAGCAGCTGAGCTGCGCCTGCAGGTGCCCTGCTGGCACGGGGCACACTGCGAGCACGCAGGCAGCATCTGAAGTCATTCTACTAAACCCTGAGAACTGCCCTGTTTTAAACGCAGCAGTTATAGCTGTTCAAATAATTAATACATGCTTAGGTTCAAAAGATATCAATACAAAGGAAGTCTCAGGTATTTCATACCGAGAGCAATTTACAGTGCAGTGAAAAGAGCTAACCTTAAGAGTTAAGGATCGACATTAGATTTACTTTAAGATATGCACATTTCAGTAATTGCATAAACACACTGTGATCCTCATAGCATAAAGGGTGTAGCAAAAGAGAATAATAATAATAAAAAAATCATACTTCAAAGCTATCTCAAGGCAGGGAAGAAGGAATAATTTAAACTTTTTAAAGCAAAGCAGGGAAGGCTGTCTTTACCTGCAAGGTCAAAATCTTTCATTTAGATCCACAAAGACAACTCATTACCCAGCCTGATCTTTCTGCTTGCTCTCTTTTGCTGGCACATGGCATCGCCCCAGCAGCACCTTTAATCTGTTAGACTGAGCAGCACCCAAGCTCTCTCAGCCAGACCCAAGGCAGACTTGCAAACAGAATTGCAGGGCTTTCCAAATACAATAGCTGTTATTTTAGATGCTCGCTACCGCTGTGACTAAATTCCAATAACCAGATCCCCATTAAACTCCTATCACTAGGATACAGCTCTTGATATTGCTCGGCCCTCTATCATGTGCTGACAACACAGAGCAATGCATAAGTGCTTTATGCATAAGTGCTGCCCTTTTTTGCTTGCTGAAGCACAGAAGAGACACCTCTTCGCTCAGAGAAGAGGAAATTGCTTATTGCATCCGTTATCAAACACTTTAAAAGTTATTATAACAAAGAAGTAGTTTATAGAAAAAAAGCTAAGGGCATAAAATAAAGTGTAGAAACACACTGTGCTTGCAGCAGACCCAGTGGCACCCTGCCAGTCAGCGCTGGGCATTGTGTCATTGCCTAGGAATCAAGGCCAGGGAGCCCCATGCACAGGGCAGTGCTGTGTGACGAGCCACTCCATTTGGGCTGTGTCTGGGGGACAAACGTGACACTTAGGAGAGGCTGCTGCTCAGGAAGCTTTAGCAGCATCCTGCTTCCCAGGTGCTACCTCATGGCTGGAGAAGGGACCCAGTTGAGAAGTGGGTCTGATGAGGCAAGAAGTGGTTTGTCACCTCCAGAGGCAACAAGAAGGTTATATTTTGAGCAAAGAAGCTCTAGAAAATGGGGACACCTTCCCAAAGTCATGACCAGTCATGCTCCTTGGCCCTCTCACCAGGGAGGTCACACAGGGATGTCACACAGGAGCTGCGCATATTAAAACTGTCCTTACTGTCCAAGCTTTCCAGACAGAAATGGGTCTAAATCCAGGTTTGCAGAACTGAAATGCATCCGAGGCATGAGCAAAGCCATTTATTTCAGCAGCAGCAGTAATAACAATATTAGAGCTGCTAATGTGGTAACTATTTCCCTGTCCACTGCACCCAGGCGAGATTTGTAGCAGCTCTGAGGAGGGCAGCAGGCAACAAGGCTCAATGGGCACCGGGGCTTTGCTCGCCTCGAGCAGCAGCAGGAGAGGAGCTGACCTCCCTCCCCTTCAGTCCTCACTGCTAGCTACATCCTCTTGCCTCTTAGAGTTGATGTTTCCAGCCTTAAAACAGATAAAGCTGGTAGCTCTGGCTGACTTCAGCACTAGAGAAGACTAAACAGGGCACAATTTACTTGCAAAGTTTGGAAATTCACCCTTTCTTCACCTTTCCTACTCAAAGTGCAGCCAAACTGGGAAAACAGCCACATCACCTACTCAGTACTTCAGGAATGGATGCTTTTCCAGAGGGGAGACTGAGCAGCAAGGATATTGCATTCCTTCTACCGCAGGAAAAACTTTTGCCTTTACAATTTCTATCAGCCCTCACTGAGGAAGCCTGTCCTGGGTTCCTGCTCAAATGCAGAGCTCATTTGACAATCACGAGCATCACTAGAGCCTAACGGTGCTCCCGACTCACTAGTTACATGTAAACACAAGCAAACAGACACCTGCCTGCCCTGCCCTCCGTCGCAAGGAAATGCCTCGCGCTGTTACATGCAAACATGCACATTTCTGCTTCCGCATACCCTGTTTACACCAAAACTTATGACACAGCTAAGCCAGTAAACCTTTTCCTAGCATTACAGAATCATGGAAAATAGTCAGGAGTCAGAGCCTGTTACTCTCATCCCTTCCTTCCAGAGTTCAATATATTGCTTATGGTAGAGCTCCAGCCAAGACAGCCTTGTTCAGCCTTGCAAGGGGAGAGCAGAGCTTATGAGCACGGGCTCTTTCGTGTACGTGAGGCAATAGCTGCATGCATGAGTGTGTGAAAGTATGTTAAAATGCAAAGCTAGACCCTTGCACAACTGTTTTTCGAAGTCTTTATCCCCAGATAAGGGATGGAGCTAATAGGCTCAGTTCCTCAAAAGCAAAGAGACTTTTAGCTCAATATCCAGTCATTTGAGACCTTTCAAGATTTCTACCCTTTACACAACTTAAAAGGATTTGAATAAATAATAATAAGCAGAAAAAAAGCGATTAGTGTTCCCAGCCCACATTTACAAACATAAATTAATTCCTTTAATGGAGAGCGGTTCAGGTCAAGATGAAGTTTCCAGGGAAAAGGGAAACACTGATTAAAGTGGCAATTATGAAAGGCACACCTGAGTCATTCACACTGCTGTTCCTCTTGGCATAGGCACTGCGGACCACCTGCTCGTAGACCTGAGCTCCTATTGTCCTCATGTTCTCCCGGATCATGATGCCTTGGGCTTGCATCATGAAGAGGTAGGTGTTCACTGCAAGGAAACAGAAAAGAAGTATTTCCATGAGCAACCATTTTCGGGGGAAGAAATGCAAAAGAGAAATAAGAGTCTCCTGGAATCCTTCCCAGCACTTGGCTTCCTTTTGGCTTCCTCCCACCATGAGGATTCCCATGAGGGAATGAGGGTCACGTGTGCTGAGGTTACCTGATAAAAGCTAGGAAAGGTGCATGAGTTTTCCAGTGTAGGCATGAGCCGTGATTTGAAACTTGCCCGATTAACAAGAGGAACCTACATGGCTGTTGCTACCAGCACAGGCTGTAATTCAGCACGAGAGGTTAAACAGCAATACCCCTTGCTGCGCAAGCACCGAGGCCTAATTAGAAGGTATCATTAGATGAGGAAACTCAACTGCACGACTGGATGAGAAAATCCCTTCTTTGACCACAGGGAAGCATTACCTGAGATAAGAACAATTTCATTTTCACAATCTTTGAGCTCGCCTTAAAGGTCACTCCTGGCTAACACAGTGGTTGAAGTGAGGGCCTTCCAGCCTTGCCCAGCTTTGTCTTTCAAGCTGCCCCCAACACCCAAACCCCTCAGCCCTGAGGCTTCTGGCACTTCCTCTGCTTAAACGCTCTTCTGGTGCTAACGTGGCACTGTTTTCACAACACTGAACCAAAGGTGCTCTAACACCCAGATCATCTGCTTTGCCTGTTCATAGTCTCATACACTGGCGTTACTGACAAAACATTCACTTTGTGCCAGCCAACACCAACCAGCAACACCGCAGTGACAGCCAATGTGCCGTCCCCTGCATGGCCACCTTGGTAGTCAAGTATGTTCAGCAACAGAGGAGAGAGGGCAAAGGCAGCCTTTAAATAACACCCTCCTGCTCGTGCTTCTAGCAAAACCCCTTCCCGTTCCAGCCAGGCTGCACTTTGCTCAAGCCAGCTCTCGGGGGACGACCCTTCTGGCCAGTGACCCTGGCCGTTTTTCTCACTATCACACATTTTCTATTGCCCATTACCTCGTGTTGCTGCTCTGACTCCCCCTGCTCTGGTTTCAGCTAAGCTGACGTACGGTGCTCGCAAGGACTAGCCCCAAAGCAAACAAGGTCGGCCACAACCCTCGCGACGGCAGCAGCTCCCTCCCGCGCGAGACGCTCACCCGCGGCCCCGCAGCGGAGCCTCCAGCCCCGTCTTACCTCCCATCTGTACCTCTGTTTTCACTGGCCTCAAATATTACACTTAATACTGAAGTTTCAAAGTTGGGAAAGAAGGAAAGAAAGAAAATCTAGAAGGCCAATCCTGTAAGTATACAAAAATCAAAGACACCAGACAGGCTGAAGAGACTGACAAGACAAGGGACCAACTGAGACCCGCTGCCTGGGAGGGCAGTAACCGAGGAATTGCCCCCCAGTCGGTTCTCTGTACCAGACATATCACCAGCCTGCGACAGGCTGACACGGGTGGCTGCCGGTGCCAGGAAGCTAAAACTCACTGCTGAAGTCATCACGAGCCCAGATTAGATAGGGCATCCTGGACATTGTACCAGTATCAGAGAGCAAGGTCGTTGCATAAGCACTACCTACTTGACAAACACACTCAAGTTTTATTTCCTCTTATACGACAGAATTCAAGTCAGTCTCTGGAAAGGTTGCTGAGCTGTATTTCCCAATCACAGTTTTTCCCGCCCCCGCCACCTTACACAAATATTTGAAAGGGCACCTGAGCTCGGGAGTCATTAGTCATGCCCATGCAGAGCAGGTCTCTGAGCTGCCTTCAGGAATCACCCAATAGATTTTTCAATGCACCATGCAAGAATATTTTCCTTGTGTCTATCCTCTTTCAGCGTCCATGTGCAGATGAACAAGCTGCCAACATCCAGCAATTTAAAACTGCTACCCTCAAGTCCAGATAATGCTGAAGATTAATAACTGCTTCCATTTTTTCACCCACAGCTTGTCATTCCAGAGCCTGGAGTCAGGGCTCCGCACAGGCTGGCTGAAGGCAACGTCTCCTCGATGACAGAAAGCCTGAGCAGCTCAAGGTGTTGAAATGTGCAAGAATATTGAAACAAGGCACAAAAAGTGCTTGGCAACTAAATTGCTTCAAATGCCAGTTTAAATGTATACTTCCAGTCCCCCCTCTCCCACTCATCTTGTGGCAGTGACAGCAGTAGCAGTTACAGGAGCGTGTAATGCAAATGCAGAGTCATCCACAAGGATTAATTTGCCCCAAATTTTTCAGCTGAAGCAGCTTTCCCAGCCCAGTTAGGCTTTATCTGAGTAATTTATTACAACAGCACAGCAGTAAGCAGGAGCTCCTTGAGCCAAAGCTCTACCCAAATTCACTTCATTAACCTGCCCTGTTCTGGGACTACCTATATAACAAGGAGTCATTACTGGATGGCTCCATGACCACTGCAGAATAAACATGTGCCCTCGTGCAGTTTCTTGGCGAGATGCTCCTGCAGCACCTATAGACACACACAACAAGGCGTGCACTGGGGCAGAAAGAAGGGGACTTCACCCTAGCAGCCCCAAGGGACAATCCCCAAGGACACTTTAAGGCACCAGCACATTAACAGCCTTACAGACCCTGCACAAAAAGCCTCGTGCACAGCCCGAGACCCTGCTGTGCTCGCAGGAGGTGCTCGGTCCATGGACAGGGCTTGTGCCAGCCCCGACTGCAAGGCGAGATTTAGGGAAATGAGAGTCCCTTTAAAACGGAAAGCATTAGAGGAAATGAGTTATTTAGGGTTTAGTGGTGAATAAGCCATGGGGCTGGCGCATACTTGTGGGTTGGAAGGAGGTGCGGGACAGCGCGGGAGCAGCTCCCGGCTGCCCGGGGACGCAGGTCACGGGGCGCACGGAGCTCGCCGGCAGCTCCCGCCTTCGCTCCGCAGCCTGCACGGCTGCAAGGGCAGCAGGCTCCTACGGAGAGGCTGGAGAACAGCCTGCGCTGGCTGCCTCGAGCTCCTGTGCACGGCAACAGCATCCCCAGAACCAAGAGCACAGAGCCCAGCCGAGACCCTGATCGTGAAAACGGGGAGAAAACGGCTCTTAGCTTCCCTTTCCAGAAAGCCAGGCAGCTAAGCGCGAGGAGGAGCTCCCAGCTCCTCTCCCTGCTGGAGCGGAGCAGCCGGAGGGCAGGGAAAGCCACGGGGTGAGGACACTCACCAGGACCGGGCTGGGGACAGAGCAGCGAGGGGTGCTCTGTCTGCCGCAGCAAGGCACAGGGCTGAACAATCCTTCAGCTTTTTGGCCCGTGCCTTCGTTGGGCTGGGCAGAGCAGGGCTGGGAATGCTGAAGCGAGCAGGAGCAGCAGGGATCAATCAGCAGCTGGGAGCAGCAGTGTGAGGGGCACAGAGGCCACCCGGCGCACTGCACGTTAATCCCTTCAGCCAAGCAGCTCAGGGGATACCTGCAAAGAGCAGCACTGCCAATGTGCCAGGTGCTAAAAGCAAAGCAGCTCCCACAGCCACATGGGCAAGATTTAAAATATTTCACTTCTCCCCCACGCAACACAGAGGAGCCCACTGGAGCTGGGTACAGGGTGGCCAGGGCTGAGCCCACACCTACGTTTGGGTGTTTCGGTGATGAATTCAATGCCTTTCCCCTGCATCCCCAGCTCCTGCTTCATAGATCCGAAATGCAACCTTGTGCCAAGCGCGACCCAGGCGGCCCCAGCAGGGAAGGGCTCCCCAGTCCATCAGGCTGCAGCTCCCTGGAGAAGCTGGGACCCCGAGTCAGGGGGATGTTTGCCCGGTGATGGCCGTGAGCACCTCACGGGTGGCTCGCGAGCACACGGGCCAGCCCTGCCCCACACGGAGGGGCCCGAGCCTGGCACCACCACAGCCTCGTCCCATCGGTGGCTGCAGAGCCCCACAGGGAGGGACCCACTCCGGCCACGACGGCGAAGTCCAATTACCTCAAGGAGGCTTCCTGTAATCATTTCTCAGGGGGGATTTTAGGAGCACTTCTAATTACAAAACAGCTAACTCTCTCACGGAAAACTAATTTCACTTTGATGAGAGGCGCTAGAAGCATCAGCCACGTGGTTTCCAGTTCAGAGCTTTAGCAGGAGAGGCTCTGGAATGAATCACGACAGTCCTGACATGGGGAGGGAAGAGCCGCGCACTCATCACGGAAGCAGAAAGGAGGTTTCCAGGCAGTATCGGAAAGGAGGTTTCCTGGTGGCATCGCTGTGGTGAGGGGTGGCACCACGCAGGGCACGAGCGCAGGGCCACGGCCGGGGATGACCGGGGGAAGGAGCGCGGGGCCCCGCGGGCAGGAAGGGAGGCCGGGCGATTCACGCGGTCCCAGCCGCCGGAGCGCCGCACGCGGATGCTATCAGCTCCCAGCACAGCTCCAGGCTTTCCTGAGGAAGACCCGGGTCTTCCTTTGCATTAAGATTTAGGGGTTTCCTGCCATGTTTAGCATTATTCTCCATTCATTAGTCCCTCAGTCTGGCAGAAGCGCCTAGGGGCTGTTTGTGACTTCCATCCCGTTTCGCGGGAACCCTTTCCCTCCTGCAGCACAGTCTGCAACGACCTGCAAAGCAAAAACCACGTTCCAGAGAGCACAGCACAGCCAGCCCAAGTACTAGGAACAGAGAGATGCAAACGGCCTCTCCAGGGCTGGTACCCAGATGGAGCAGAAGGTGCTGCCTCCCTCCGCACCTACCTCTGATGATACCACAAGTCCTTGCCCTAAGGGTGCTCGTTGTGACCAACGCACCATAAACCAACCTGTGCTGCTCCTGGGGCCACCCAGAAGCTCCCGTCACAGCTAGGGCCACATCCCAGATGCTGCAAGGAGCTTTCGGAGAGCCTGGACACGCAGCACAGCCAGCGCAGTCACGTCTACATTAAGCCTTTTGTTAAGCTCCTCCAGCAGATCCCTCGCAGAGATTCAGCTCCGTTACATTGAGTAATACAAAGGATTTTAATCACGCTCACCATAGACTAAGCCTCCAAGGAAGAGGCAGACAGCTGAGATAGTTACAGCCACTTGACAGACTTAACTGGTAAACAAGCTAACTAGGCAATTTAAAAGCACCCCATCATTAATATGCTAGGAGGTCCATATCCATTAGTCTTCAACTTCAGTGGCACAGAATTCCCTGAATATGCAGGCTGCCAAAATAATAAATAAGAGGCTCCTATTAGTTTTGGAAAATTTAATTTTAATGTCATTATTGTAACTTACCCCTTTGTCTATGAATAGCACAGGAAGGAATAGTTTGATACATTAAGTGGTCCAATAATTAACAATGCAGCAGCCTGGAACTGGTAAATGCAACTTGTCAGTTTGGGGAAACAGGGTTTAGCAGCAAGTTGGGAAAGATCAGAGAGTGCAACGATTTCTGACCAAAATCTGACTGCCAGGATCCACACACAGATATTGGATACTTGGAAAAAATCAGTCTGCGAGGGCTTCATCAAGGGACAAAATATATATATATACACACATAGATATACACACATATATATCCATATATATATATGGACCATTAGAATAATCTGCACATTTCTTACTGTTTCACTAGCAAGTTTCACTAGCAATGCCAACAGTATCCCACAGAGCTAAGGGTTTAGGTAACATAACGTCACCTATAGACATAGGGGAGGGAAAAAAAAAAAAAAAAAAAAGAACCAAGTTTCCAAAGGAACAGAGCCTTTGCTACACCAAAGTGTTCATCTGAAGGAGCCTTTCACGCTGATAGGCAAGATGGATGCAAGGAAGGAGAACAGAAGTTGGTGGGGAACCAAAGGAAACATCAGGTCCACTTGTGAAGTTGCAAGCAAGAACATTAAATCACCTTGCTCAAGACAGGCAGCCTTGGTCAAAGCGACAGCGAGGGGCCGAGCGCTGGCTGCGCTTGCTGCGAGGCCCCACGCAGGCAGGGCTGGGGGTGCAGGAACCAGGGCAGCACCTCCGGGCAGCACCAGGAAGGTCTGAGAAGAGAGCGGGGCTGCCCGTGTCCCCAGACACCCTCCACAAGAGCTTCACTCAAGGGCTCCTCCTGCGACATCTGTGCTCCAGGAAGGCTGGAGCCCTGAGCAGAACAGGCATCTGGCCGTGTTCCTATCACCCCTGCTAGGGAGATGCTGGTTCTCCCGCTCTAACTGCGGTCCAAGGGGCGCAATCCCACACGGCCGCAGCTCCTGCTGCCCATCCTGGCCCCTTGGCAGCTCTCCCTGGACCGCCCTCCACACCAGCACCTCGCTGCCCTTGCCAGGGATGAGGGACATCGAGATGCACCGGGACCAGCCTCACTGTGAGCCCCGCAAAGCGCGGGCCCGCTCCGCTCTCTGCACGGTTAGATGCCCAGAAAGCCCCTTCATTGGCACAGGGACCCGGTCGTTCACGTCCCCGCGGGCGGCACGCGCTGCAGCCCAGCGCTCGCTCCTCCTCGTGCCTGCCGGGAGGCAGCGGGAGAAGCCACACGCCGCGGCGAGAGAACCGGAGCCTGCTGCTCGCAGGGCGAGCGAAGAGAGGGCTTCAGATACACAGGAAAAAAGCGCAATAACATCGGCCAGCCCTGGGGCATGCAAGGCAGAAGGAAGGCACATGCAGGTCCCCCCAGTGCCACCGCTCTGCCCAAGATGGGCACGTCCTGCACAGCTTTGGCCCCTTCACACGGGCACACCAAGAAATTGAGGCAGATTGGAATCATTTGTCTTTTTTCCCTCTCTTTCTGGACCACAGAAATCACTTCTGCCAAATGTCAGGAAAGGAAAATAATAAATCAATATACTGCCAGCAATCCCCTGTGCCACCATGACATATATCAAACAAGGAGCTATAAGACACGCAGGAGAGGAGGTTGAATTTGAGGTTATTCTTTTCAGGAAACGCATTAAGTTGGGAGCTTTAACCCTAGCTTGCTTAAACTGGAAAAGGACAGCAGGAATAAAGCTAGACCGCAGCAGATAATAGAAGACAGGTTAGGCTTTAAATTAAAATTACTATACACATCCCACATCATTTAAACAGATTTGGAATCACCAATTTGTTAATCTTCCAAATTAGAAGGAGATTAACTATACCCCATTGGAGATTATATATTATTTTTAGCCTGACAATTTTAACAGTGTCATGGAATTACTGGTGCGGTTCAGTTTAATTCTTGCCATGCAGTCCAACCTTCATTTTCTGAAGCGTTAACACTCCGCCTTCCACAGATGAAGCAGAGAACAGGCCAGTCGTTTAGGATATTCCAGTGAACATACAAAGACCTGATTTTCCAGCCCTGTTTTACAAGTTCAGCCCAGCTGAACAAAGAGGGTTCTCACATGCACAGCCTCATGCCTGCTGCAGCCGAGCTGCTCCTAACGGGGGTCCAAGCTTTTGTTTCTGGTCAGTGGTTTGCCTCTTAAACCCGCCTTGACTGCTCGAGCTAACACGCATGAAACAAAACACCCCGCGAGTCGTCAGGCATAAGCGCAAGCGTGGGATTTGTGGCTGCAGCATCAAGGGCTGCGCTCGGTCTTCAGACTCGGTCTTCCAGGGCCCACGGTAGCCGATGATGCCACTTACGGCTGCAGCTGGACCCGGTTCCTACCGCTGAGCGCAGCGGCTGCTGCGTCCCCTCGCTGGCCTGCCCGCCACGCACGCACAGCAGCTCCCGGGGGACCCCTTTCTTGTCATCACGACGGCACGAGCGGCCCCGGGAGGCTCCGATGCCGCCCACGGGCTGCTCAAGGCAGCCCCAGCTCTGCCGCGCTGCTCTGGATGGGCACGAGTGACAACACTTATCCCATCAGCATCCAAGCACCCTGTCCCACACGCTCAAGTGACCACCCCAAGCAAGAGCATGTCCATGACCACAAAATCCCAGTTAAGCTGCCTTTGGATGTCCCAGCTCCATGATGGAGCTAAGACACCCAAGTCCAGCCTGACCTAAAATACTCCGGGCAGTACCTGTCAGTGAAAGAGCAGAGCGCGGCTCCTTCAAGCCTTGAAGGCATCAAGATAGTTTTGCAGGAAGCGTAATTTACACTGATATCTAACACAGGGTTTACTTGTAGCAATATTCCAAACTATCCAACCCTTTATAGTTTCTTTCCTACATATTGCTACGACGTACAGGAAAAATAACAGTTGCACCATATAAAGAAGAAGAAGGTATGTAGCCAGATCTCTAAGTTGGTCTAACAGATCTGTTGGAGTACAATCCCTTTTAACTCTTAAAAAATCCCTTTAAAATTAAGCCTATTGAATCATACGTGATTATTTTCCAAGATTTAGAAAGGCAGCAGCTTGGAGCTCCTTGCCAGGGAGAGCACTTTTCCCCACACAGTGCCATTAAGATAGGCAGCCGCATGGACTTTGCGGTTGCTCTCATCTGCAACGATCAAAAACTGCACTATCAACGCAGCGAGTGCAGCTGCCTTTCCTGAGGATGGAAAAGCAAAGAAAAATCCAAGTTAATGCAAAGGGGATGCCCCCTCGAAGCTCTGGCATGGAGACCATTGCCCAGCGCGGGCTGCCCAGCGCTGTTCCCGTGGGATCGCCGCTCCGGCACTGCGGACGTGCCCTTCCCTGCCGGAATCGTCAAACATTTACCCGCAGCGCTGCTGCCCGGGCACGCTCGCAAGGGCTGTCAGAACAGCCTGCTTCTTATCGGAATAAAGGCCGGAATAAAATTTGCTGGCACCAGAAGCTGAATTTGTAGTGTCCTTTACCGCAAGCACCACACTTGAAGATTTGTGTCTGAAGCACGGTAAGTTATACATTAATCTTAGATAAGCATTAACAAGGCTATCAAGAGAGCAAGTTTAGCAAGGAGTAAGAGCATCTGGAGTCCTAAACTGTACCTGGTGTTCGGGATTGGTTAAGGGGGCAAGGGAAATGTCACCCCTGCCTGCGAAATCCTCCTCTGCAGAGGCTGGGAAGCTTGCACACAGTTCAGACTTTACTGGTTTTCTATCCACAAAAGCAAAACCACCAGCAGAGCACACGCTGAGCAGTATGCAAGTGTTTAAGCCCACGGGACACGTGAGCAAGGTCTGCGGAGCAAGTCCCAGGACACCTAATCCGGCCGTCCTGCGCCGCCCAGGAGCGCACACCGCAGGCGTGCTGCACCTTGTACGTCCCGCCGAGCTCCCAGCCGAGCAGGAAGTCATTCCAGGTCCCACGCTGCTCTGTGCAATCCCAGTAAGTCGATCCGACACTACAGCCCATGCCAGAAGCGTCTGCTCTTCCTTGCCGAGGTGACAGGCGCAGGATCACCAGCCCTCCTCTGCGTTACAGCTCTTTAATTACTTGGTGACTTAAGTCAAAGTTCTTCCATACGATCCTTCTTCACACAGCTGTGTCATTAAGAAATACAAGCGCCAGGTCTCTGGGCACGTTCCACAGGATAAGACAAAATCCTCTCCCTTCAGTTGCGCTATAAAACATTGGTGCAAGATCCTCACACACACTTGAGGCAGAACAGATGAGCTGAAGCTTCTCTTACCAGACCTGTATGTTTGCCAGGGGATCTAAACGCACATTCACCAGGACGAGAAACCCAAACAAGTTCAGAGGCCAACATTGGAGCCAACTTGAAACAGCTGAACTTGCTTCAGAGAAGCCAAGGTGGCCACGTGTCCCGCCAAGAGGCCACCAGCACACAGGGCAGGAGCAGCCCTGGCCAGTGTGCATGGTGGGACAAGTGCAGGATGCCCCAGAGAGATGGGGAATGGCAGGAATGGCAGGAATCCCCAAAGTGCAGGTGAAGGTCATGTCTACACATCAGGGAACGCACTGGGACCCTCCGGCAAAATGCACCGGGCAGGCTGAGACACTGCTGCCCAGCGTGTCTCTGGGGCAGAATGGTCAGGTGAGAAACACAACAGCTAAAAGCAAAAGCACAGGTGACACGGACGCTCCGAGGCCCTGTGAAGCAGCCTCAGGTCTCCTGTCCCCAACGGCGAGATGCAGCAGTGGTTCTGGAGCTGAGCTCAGAGCACATCCACGTCCTGCCCTAGGATCCCACAGGGACTCGCATCCCTCATGCCCGGAGAGGCAGCACTGGGGGCTGCAGCCCTTCAGCAGAGCTGAGGTTGCTCTGCTGCCAGCACAGCTCCTTGGAGGCGCAAACCCTGTGGATGCTGCAGTGGCTGGGAGGAAGATCCTCCTCCATGGGCAGCTTTGAGCCATTCTGCAGCACCCAGACTCTCACAGAAGCCAGGAGCTCTCCTTGCAGTTATTTTTTTTTTGGTGCTTACTGAATGCAAATGCACATGAGGGACCCTGAGCACAGCTGAGAACCTGCTGTGCCCTTGGCACTGCCCCAGTGACAAGCGCTGAGGCCACCATGGCCACCACTTCCAAAGCAAGTGCAGGGCAAGGGATCACAGCTGGGGGAGGGGAAAGAAGCAGAATATAAAAAAAAAGGTTTGGTGTCAGCACACCAGCATTTTAGCTGTGCTCTGCTTTCAGCTTTCTATAGTATAACAGTAAATACAACAATTACAGTGTTGACTGGTGCTTTTTTTCCCCCCCACCTCTTGCTTTGCTCTGCAGTAGGTGGAAGCAGCACTTAAAGCAGAGGACCCTGAAGCAAAGCAGCATCGTTCAGCTCTGCAGCAGGATGCTGTGATCTGGCGTCACCCCAAGGTGCACCTGAGGCCCCACACATGGGGCACAGGCAGCCACCCCACTGCTGCAGCTTTAGACCTGCCAGACAATTTCAAGAAGACTGAAAAAGCAGCAAGGAGGCACTGCTGGAAAGACCTGGGAGCCGGCAACCCTGCCAAGGCCGTCCCAGCCCAGAGGGATGCTTGGCCACTTCTTGACTTCCACTGAAAGTCACGGTAGGGGGGCATGCAAAGGACTGGAGAGGAACCAGGGCAGAGCCTTGTCTGAATTTCTGATTAAATTAAAGCAGGAAACGCTCCGCACCCGCTGGTCGCACAAGGATCTCGGCCAGCTTGGCACGAGGGCTCCCAAATGAGGGACACAGACTGCAGTCAATGCAGCAGCTGCCCACGTCCCGCGTTCACCTCTGCAGCACAGGCTACGGCTCAGATAGGAGGAGGTCCAAGAGCTGCAGGGCTCGAGTTTGCACCAAACCCAGGCATAGCCCTGCAGAGCAGCAGGTGCCACTGACAGCCCAGGCACCTGCTGAGGAAGAACTAAACCGGTCAGTTCACCTCCAAAAAGCAGAAAGTTCACCCCAAAAGCAGAAGCCCTCGGGAGCTGTGTCACTGCACAGCCTCCTCCAGAGCAGCCAGGCTCTGCTTTGGGTATTTCTGCACTGGAGACGGTGCCGACAGTCACGTTCGCAGGGCTGGAGAGCCACGCGCTGCAGCTGCCCCCTTTCTGTCAAGCAGCAGTGAGAGAAGGCAGGAACTGCAACAGCTCTGCTGCTTTGGAGAGGAGAGGCGACCTGAGCAGGCGGGTTTTATACAGCTGGGGCAGCCTCCCCAGCAACGCGGCCAAGCGACAAGTGAGGAACAAAGATTTTTCTGAAAACTGGCCCGCACTATCTGCTCGCAGCTTCCTTCCTCCCCGGCACATCCTCCGATACAGCACGATGGGCTCGATACCAGCGCTGCTTCTGGCTCTGCACTGCCCGGGCTGGAGCGCTGCGGGGCCAGGGCGCCTGCAGATTGGGACTACCACAAAGCCACGACATGTCCTGAGCCTTGGCAGGCCCTGGTGCAAAGCCAGGATTGTCACTCGTGTCGCGCGGCAGCCCCGCGCCGTGTCACCGAGCCACCGCGTTGCCGCACACAGAACAAGCAGTGGCTGTTCCCAGCCAAGGCTGTGGCCACCACGGCCGCTATGGCCAGTGGCACAGCCAGCCTGGCCACCCTGAAAAGCTTCCTCTTTCTGCAAGATGTGCAACAACTTGCCCAAGGGCTCCCGCTCAGCAGCCTCCAGCACACGGTCTGCCCAGCAAAGGCCCCTAGGCAGCAGGAGCAGCCAGGAAAACCTCATTCTTTTACAACCCTCCTGCTACCAGTGCCGCTTTTACCTTTCCCAGAGACCCAGATGGAAAAATCCAGCAACAAGCACAGACCGTCTGCGAGGGCCCAGGCCGCCCAAGGGCAGGGGGGGCAGCTGCGGGTCCCCCCCAGGGCAGACCAAGGCACCTCAGCTGCGGCAGGCACGGAGGAAGCGCGGACAAGGGCTGCTTTATGGAGCACCGGGAAGCAGCCAGTCTCCCTTATCTGCTCACGGAGGGCCTTGCATGCCTGGAAACACGGTTTCAAATTGCATTTGGCAAAGCGAGAAAAGAAAGATGTTTTCCTGAAATTCTGCAGGATGTCAGATGACTAACACCATTTATAAGCTCCTGCTTCCCCCACGCTGCTTCCAACTTTTCCTGCCTGGTTTCGCACTTGGATGTCACTGCTGCCCCAAACGCACCTGCTGAACTCCTGCCCTTCCCGAAAGGGGCAGCCCCTGGCGCACGGTGACGTTCCTGCTCGGCGGCGAGGCTCCGCGCTGGCATTTTCAAGGGCTTTGATCCATTTCAAAGAAGGCAATGAGCTTAGCCCTTGATTAAATACATAGTATAATCCACCTAAATCTTGTTAGCTGAGAAGCAAGTCGCTGGTCTCGCTAGTTGCAGGTGGTGGTTTATTTCCCTGCCGGGGAAGCACCACGGCAGGCCCCAGTACAGAGATGTCCTGGCACCACTGGGGACCGAAAGCACCGGAGCAGCAGGCAGCTCCATGCAGAGGGGCCAGCGGCCACCACAGAAAGACTCAGTGCTCGGGAAGATTTTATCGACTCAAAGCACAGGAGTCCATGCACAGCCTGCCCTGCAACAGCAAAGGGCCGCCAGCAAGAAGAGCGGGCATTGGCACCACAGCGGGCATTGGCACCAGAGCGGGCATTGGCACCAGCGCTGCCGGCAGACACGGCCTCACTGCATGGTGAGCCCTGGTGGGCACCGAGAGCCAGCAAAGTGCCAGGAACCCCCGGGGCTCCACCACGAGAGGGGCCGCAGGCAGCAGGAGGGTGCCTGCTGCACTGGGGAGCTCTGTGCTCTGCCGCTCGTGCTTCTGCTTCCTCGGAAAGGATGAATCAGTAGCACAGGGCGGGAAAAAGCAATCGAGGCTGGTTAAGGGTTCAACAGAGAGGCCTGGTTTGCACGTCCAAAGGGCACCACCGCGAGCGGGACTCTCGGCTGGGCTCTGAAGGCTCGGGGCACTGTCTGCAGCACAGGCCCACGCTGCTGCTGTTGCAAACAGCTCGGCGAGCTCCTCCTTCCCCACTGCTGCCTGCTCAGACCAAAACATGAGGTTTTAAGCGTCGTAAAAGCTCTTGGACTGTTCTGAAGATGAATATCTATCTGGCAGTGGAAAACAGGAATCTATTTTTAAGCGCAGAAGCAGAGGGAGGCTCAGACTCTGTTTCCCCTGCCGGTTTCTGCGAGGTTCCCGCCGGGAGCCGCGACCGGCAGCTCCGCGGCGCGGGGCAGCGATCGCCACAGCGAGCGGCGGCGGCCGCGCAGCGACGGGAGGCATCGCGCGGACCCCTGCCCAAGCACACGGGGGATTTTTAACAGAGCAATCAGAATGCCAATGCCAGCAGCAATGCTGCTCCTCCCTGCTTCTCCGAGGGTTTTCCATGCAGTGGATATGTTGCATGCATGGATATGTCCATGCAAGGAGCCCCACGGCCCCAATGCTCCCTGCCAAGTGGAGCATGCGCAGGTTAATTTGACTGTGCTAACAAGCTATGAGGATCCTGGGGTCTCGATTACCCTAAAAATCCCAGGCAGAGCCTCAGAGGGATTGCACAGAGCAGGAGGGCGGCAGTTTGGGAATCTGGGGGATGCACACACACAAACACAGAGTAAAAAGCCACGCGCTCGGGCATAATCCCAAAGCACATTCTCAGGCAGATAAGAAAATCCTCACAGGCCTTCATAAAACAAAACAACAAAAAAAAGCAGCATATAGGAGACAAATCTCCTTTAACGAGGCGCTGTGCAGAGGAAACGTGCTGCCGAGCGCGCAGGGCCCGCCAGGCACCAGCTGGTGCGGCAGAAATCATTCCTTTGGCATTTGTATCCCCCACCGGAGTCGGGAAAGGGAAAGGGCTGCCCGCAGAGGCAGCGCGCTTGATAAATGACAGCAGTTGAGCATTGCAGGGGCATTTCACTGCTTCAGAGGCTGCTGCTATAACAATCTTCTCTGACTCAGCAGCAGAAAGGGACGCCGGGAAGGAAGCACCATTTAAAAGAGGCGGGGGGAGGAGGAAAAAAAAGGAAAAAAAAAAGTCATGCATTATTAATATGGACCCTGGCAGCAAGACATGAGTCGGAAAAACACTGAAGGGGGAAAAAAACCAGAGTGCAGCCCCAGAAACAGAGCTGCGTGTGTCTGAGGGCTTCCCGCCTGTGCCCGGCAGCCGGACGCGCCCGGCCGCAGGAGGGAGGGCCGGAGGCAGCAGGGAGGGCAGCCGGGCGCCCGCGGCTAACGGGAACCCGCGCTGTGGCGTGGAGCGCCCTGCCCGGCCCGGAGCACCGCGGCGCGCCCGGGAATGCCACCACGGGCCCGGGCTGTGTTTGCACCACTGCGATGCTGCGCTTTGGGGCTCTCCTGCTCTGCAACACACCCGTTTTAGCCGGTTTCACTGCAGTCTCCACTCGTGTTGCCTCCTGATGCTCCTTGCTATTCATCTGCTTGCTGACCGGCTAGCTAGCTGCCATCCAGCACTCCCATCCCGGCAGGGCCGACAGGAGCAGAGCCTGCAGAAGGACCCACAGGGGCCGGGTGCCCCACGTGGCTCCGTGGCACCGAGGGAAGGTGCCAGCCCGCACAGCGCCGTGTCACCCCGCACCCAGGAGACCGGCCAGCTTGGTGACTCTGCTTAACCATCAGCCTTGCTGTGGCTTCCTGTTTTCCCCAGCTTACCAGAATTACTGGCCGTGAACCCTTGCTAACTACTATTTTCCTGAGCATACGAGTTGCACAACGTATCCGTTGAGCGCTCCTGTGCGTATCTGCTAACGCCAGTGAAGGAACAGGCACGAGCTGCAGCACAGGCCGTCCCCCTCCCTAGGCAGTGGGCAAGCAGGAGTCGGGCAGCACTCGACTCCTTAGCCCAACGCAACATTTGTTTTTCCATTCTATTCCACACGCTTTGTGGAGTTTTAAGAGGCCAGAGGCACCTTATAAACATTAACTGTCCTCATCACTTAGCATCCCAAGCCGGGGCCTCTCGGCACCTGCTGGCAAAAGGTACCGCGGAAGGGAGACGCTATAAATTAAGTTTATGGGCTCTCCTATTCCCGACATCACAGCGGCCCTGTTTGCGGAGGAACCATCCATCCCCAGTAGGAGCACTCTGGCAGCACATCAGCACATTTAAATCACACTGGAGTTCGGTGCAGAGCGGAACAGCTAAGGCAATGCCCGTGTTCAAGGAGATCATTTGGATGGCAATAGCGTTCAAGTCAAAGTGATCAATTATTTCACTATCGAACTCCCTAGATATGCAAACAGCGCTGCCTGGAGCACGTTGCACACACCAGAGCTCACTACGGGCGCTGTGCAAAGCGGTTTTTCCGCTGTTTGTCTTCCCTCTTTTAAGCATGCAGTGCCATTCTCCCCACGCAGCTTTTCCGCGCTCCTCGGCGCCCGGCCGCGAGGGCAGGAGCAGCGGCTGGCGCGAGAGCCCCGGGGCTCTGCGCGCCCAACGCAGCCCCTCGAGCCTCCCGGAGCGCAGGGCGGGCTCCGAACCACGCACCACTTCCAAGGCAGACGCCTGCACAACAGAGCGGCGTTCGTGCGCCCTGGAACAGCACGGTGCCGAGTCCGGTGCGTTAAATCCCCGAGTGCGCACGGGCTGCCCGCAGCTCATGTCCTCTCCCTCCGAGCCCTCTCCCATGGCTCGGCCACCAAGCGGAAAGGAAGCCAGGAAGGCCTCGACCCTGGGGACATTGCCTGGGACAGTGGCTCCCCCGCTGCCCTTCTGCTGCTCCTGGGACTCCCCCAAGGCCCAGCCTGGGAATAACCTGCTGGGCGCTCACATCGCGCTGCCACCTTTTTAGCCTACCTTTCCTAGCAAAATAGTAGCTCTAAAATAACACCAAGAGCCTTACTAGAAGCGCCAGATTTAAGAACTGCAACTTAATGCCACCCCTTCAGCCCACGCGCAGGGTAGCACAAGGCATCTCAGCCTGCTGGGTTTTCTTCCTCACATTATCGCATCTCCTTGATCAAGTCGCTTAAGTCTTAAGATAAACTCGCTTCAGCAGCTCAGTCTACAACAGACTTTCTACCCCATCTCTCCAAGCAGGACCAATATCAACAGTATTTCAAACATATTAAGAGAACCTTAAAGAATGTATTGCCACTGTAGTGATGCTCAAAATGCAGCCAAAGACACGGTCAGACGAAGAGCCCAAATGCAAACTAGGCAAGGAAAAGCTCGTATGAAAATAATCCCAGCTCCCAAATTAACCCAGCAAGATGGTGTCAAAGCGACTACATGTTCTGCTGCAAGTCACAACAATGCTTTAAAAATAGAGCCGTTCGGGAAGCCTTTCCCGCTCAGAGCCGCACGCGGGTTTCTCTTCCAGGAGCTCTCGTCGGGGGCTGCTGCCCAAACCCGCGCCCAGCCGGCTCCACGGTGCCTTCGCCGGGCCCCGGGGCAGCGAGTCGCAGCCCCCCCGGCCCCCAAGCCTGGGCACAGGTTCAGCCCTGAGCTCCGCCTGGGGCTCAGAGCTGCCGGCAGGGACGGAGCGCGGGGCGCTCAGCCTCGGCAGCAGCCATCTCCAGGGCCCCCCTCGCGGAGCAGATGCTGTTGGAGCTAATGCAATTAATGAGTCCACCTGGAAAAGAGGCAGGAGCCTCTCAGGAAACAAAGCAGCAGCCCCTGGCCCTCATCGCCAGCAGGGCCGCCCGCCACCAGAAGCGGCCGAGAGCCCCTTGAAACCGCATCCTTCCTCCCAGCCGCCCTCCTCCTCGGCTGCCTGCTGCCCCCAGGCCGCTGGAAGGGTCCAGCAGCCCTTCTGCACCCACAGAACTCATACCTGTTATTTATTGGCTTTCCCAAATGCAGGAAGACCAGGTTTCCTGGAAATCTGGCCTGATAGCACTGGTGGTTTTGCTCTATAAGGTCCGGTCCACAGCAGGTCATTCAAGTTTTGATGCACTTGATTTGCAAGCACAAACCATTACTTGGAAGCCTTCATGGCTTGTTCATCAGCTTTCACAAGCTCTGCCTTAACGAGATAAGGCAGACAAGAAGTGAACCATTCACCTACTACCTGCAGTTGCAACACCAAGCAAAGCACCAGCAGAATGACCCAAACCAGAAGCACCTGACAGCACAGACCTTTGGCAAGGGCATTTGGGAGGCCAAGAAAAACATAATTCACTGGATTTTTCCCCTCTCAAAGGAGGCCTGCAGGTTTTGAGCCTTGACCAAAATGAAGCCTCCGAGGAATGCACCGCATCTCCAGGGTCCTGGTGCAGCAGCATGGTAAAAACTGGGCAAACAGAGCTGCAGAGAACCTGCTGGTTGCACACACGTATGAGAAACTTCAAGTCCTAGAACTAATCAGTTCAAAAGAAGGGTCTGTTTCTACCAGCTGCAGAGAGTTGCAGTTTTAACGTAGCAGAGCCATGAACTCCAGTTCTAGTAGTACTCATGAATATCTCTTCTGCCACCAGTTACTCAGTGTAGTATTGGAAAACTGCAAAACCTTAGTGGAACATACTGAGAAACTAGGTTGTTCCTTCCTTGGTTTCCAAAACTCTTCTTAGCAGAGCAAAGAGGGTAAAAGAGGTCAGCAAGCATTTTCATAGAAAAATACCACACTTCTCTACGTTGTAGGAAGAGGCTCGAAGAAGTTAAAGGTGAAACTGCTACAGCGCAAGTCTGGTTTCGCTTCTGCACCACCCCATCACTTTCCATCCTTGCGAGGAGACCGAAACCCCAGAGAGGCTCCGCGGCAGCTGCAAAGCTGGCGGCTGCCCCTAGTTTCTCACATACAAAGTGGTGGCATCTCAGGCACATCGAGGTGCTCGGCCAAAGGAGCAGCACGTGCTGCTCGTGGCAGCTCCCAGAGCCAGGTACCCATCGTGGCAATCCCAAAGCATAGGGTAAAACAAGGAAAAAAACTTATTTTAGTATATTCAAAACTGGACTACTCTGTACTAAAGATTTGCCAGCATGATGCATTAAACCAAATAACTGAACTGATTAACCACATTTGGCACCGTAACATTCTTATGAGGGATAGAAGTGCTAAGAGACATACCAAAAATGCTGTGGTTGTTCATCACCACAGTATTTTATTGCCGACCGTCAAAATGCAGCATCAAATGAATAGTGTTTCATAGTGTTTTTACCTGTCAAAATCAAGTTCTTTTGTCATAACTTTGATTCAGGTCTAAAGGGGGTAATTCATATCCCCTTTGACAGGTCTGGAGCAACTCATGTTAAGTTTTGAGGGGACAAAACCACAGGGAATTGCAGCTCTCTCACAGAGAGAGCAATAGCAACATTTCAGGCAATCATCTAAATTCTCTGCATTATTTTCCTACACCAGATTGAAGCTCCAGGACAAGCCCAACTTTACAAGAAAAACAACTCAGAGTCTTGTAAGAGTCACAGTCCGGACAGATCCCTCCGGGAAAAGGGGAAGCTCCTGCCCGAAGCCCAGGGAAGGTCTCCGAATCCCTCCTCCCAGATTACGTAGCAACAACCCTCCAAGAGGCTCTGGTACAAGGTCTGAAAAAATCCCTGGTGGCCAAGTGAAAGTCCCCAGGATGAGACACCGCCCTGCAGCACAAGAGCGTGGCTGCTCGGAGCCGCAGGAACACATTTCCTTCGATTTCCTGGTCCCTGCTGCAAGAGCACAATTGCTGGCGAGAAAGGCCGTTTTGAGGAAAGCTCTGTTAACCACCCTGCCATGGAAACACGAGGCAGCCAGGGATTCCTGCCATAGCTCCATGGCAGATCGATGGCCCTCGGAAGGATAACGCAAGAAACGCAGAGCAGGAGCAAACAGGAGTGACTCAGCGCCGCGCTTAGGGTCAGGGTCTGTTTGCACATGCAGCCCCCTCGCTCCAGCCCCTGCTCCGTGTCTGCAGGCAGCACATTATCCAGGTGAGCTCATCCGAGCATGGACCTAGCGAGAAGCTGGAAGCCCTCGGTGCTTCGGTCGCTGAAAATGAAAGCCTCGGTTGAAACAGAGATTGCAAAGGCCTCTCTCAGGCTGGGCGAGCACACGCACGGCGGCACGCCGGGCTCCGGAGCAGAACGGGGCAGCCGGGCCAGCCGAGCCACGTGCCAACTCCTGCGACTTATTCTAAGGGCTCAGCCAGCACAGTTGTTTGCAATTAAGCCCGAGTCTGCTCTGCAGCCCTTTCAAGCACCGCTGCAGTTCACAGCAAGGCGGGTGGCAAGGCAGCAGATCAGAGAAACGCACCTTACCACCCCCCCCAGCCCCGCTTCCTCCTCGCCATCCCAAAGAGCTTCCCAGACGGGAGCGAAGGGGCAGGGGAGAGCAGCTCCCGGGGCCGGAGCCGCTGCGTCTTTAACGGGGGCCGCGCTGCGGAGCAGCTGCTGCACATAATGCACAATGGCAGCGGGCACGGGGCCGCGCCGGGCGCGGGGACGCGGCCGGGCCGCTCACCCGCGCCTCTCCCCGGGGGCACCGGGGAGCTCGGCCCCGAGAAAGCAAATAAATAGGTAGCTTGGAGCACAGCGCACACAAGCATTTTGTCTGCGCACCGCCAAGGAGATGCAGGCTGTTTACATTGGATTGCTCTGCCCACACTCCAGGCCGTGAGACGATTTGCCGGTTTCCCAGGCAGAAATCTCGTTGGAAGGCCTAGGTGAGGAGCTAGGCCCAGCGGGGAAGAGGCAACGCCGGCCCCGAGCGCCTCGGCCACCCTGCGGGTACCAGGCCTGGCAGCACCCAGAGGGTCTGTGCTGTCCCGAGCAGCCTCCAGCCTCAGAGGGCTCTCTGCTCCCCATCCCCAAAGGGCACCAGCTTTTCTAGATGTTTCTTCTTCCCCCTGTATGTTTTCTAGCTGCCCAGGCAGCTGTCAAGCTGGAAGCTCAACACCAATAAGCTGAGGCAGCAGAGGCAGCACCCAGAAGCACAAGCATCACATTTTCTCCCGAGACGGGGACCCTATGGCTTAACCCCAACCAGCCCCAGTTACAGCACAGATTTTTCTCCAGCCTCAGCCCAGGGTTTGCTATGCGCACAGCTAAAGCCCCCAGAGCAGGCTCAGCATAAGGAAACTTCCCCCAGCTCCAGAACAACGACCAGCACCTGCCCTGGTGCACGTGGGGAAGGCAGAGCCCCAGCCGAGGACGCGGCGACACCGGCTGGGTTAGGGCGGCCTTCAGACCATCACAGAAGGGATGCACTTCTGCATGGTCTGCTCCCCCCCAAAAAGCTGAGGTTCCTTTTTCAGAGCAGATATTCATCAACATCACACATTAAACAAGCAAATTAAAGCTGTTTAAGGTCTGATTTTTGGCCAGTTCAAACTTGCAGTGAGCTCCCTCAACTTCAGATCCTGCTTACATGGATTTCTCGCTTCAAGGACGGGAAAGGAATTTGATTAAGCACTCCTCTTCCCATGCTTTAGCTCACCCTTTCTCAGCCTCTTCCCTGCATTACGACAGAGGCTTCTTCAAGCTCTCCAGAGTACGAAGGAAAAACAGACCAGCCCTCCTCTACCTCAAGGGGAAGGTGTCAGCCAGTTCAAACACTGCCAGGGCTGCAGAACACGCAGTTTACAACATTTCTGCTTCACACCCCATGCGGTAGCCTTATTAACATCAAGAGTACAGTTCACTTCCTATCAGCAAAATCCACTTTGCTTCCAAGTTTCTCCTTATCACGTCAGCCTAAGGAAAAAACCTCCCTACAAGAGTCGAGAGGATGAGCTTTGCCTCTCCGGGAACACAGGGCTGGGTTTTTGTGATGGAACATTTTTGGATGAAGAGAAGGGGGTGGAGGGGAAGCGAACCAGATCTCCTGTCACCTGATGGGACGATGATTCAGAACATCCCCCATATCCACAAGCCGACAAGAGCAGAAAGCACCTTTGCTTTGCTCCCTCCTCCTGCCACCTGGCAGGGTGGCCAGAGCACGGGCTGGAAGGGAACACGCTTCATGCAGTCCATAAAGAAAGAAGCATCTCTGCAGAAAGCTTATATATTTATATATACACATTAAACACACATACCCCAGAACTTTATAGCTCACTGCATTTTTGATTGCTCTAATACCCATGACAGAAACCTTTAGGAGCAGCACAAAGTGAATTACTGGGCAGAAAAGGAACAAGAGCATCCTCACCAGAGAGGTTCTCTTTCTGGAGCTCTACTGCTGCTGGCTGGAGGCCTGGGAGATACCTACAGAAAGACCCTGCAGCAGCTACGGGCTCCCCTCGTGCCCTGCCACGAGGCTGATCAGCAGCAAGGAAATTCCTTGCCTGGGTCCAAACAGATGCTCTCCATGAAGACCTGCTGTGGAGCACAGCACAACTGTTCACACGGCCCCTCTCAACGCGGGGGCCAGCGGCCGCGCTTCCTGAGCAGGGAAGCCGGCCACGTGTTTCCAAAGGCTCCACGCCGCAGGTTTTGCGGAAGGCCTCCTCTCTGCGGCCATACAAAGGGCTACAGGATGCATCTGATCAAACAAGCCCGAGCGCCATCGCGGCGGCTCACGGGAACAGTCACGCTGCTCTCACGGAGAGGCCACGCGGCCGGCACACCGCCCGTTAACACTGATAGGAAATTGTCCTCGAACAGATACAGAGCCTCACAAGGAGCTCAGCGGCCACCAAGGCCAGGACAGGGGGGTAAGGGAGGTCAAGGGACTGCCCTGACACTGGTTCTGCCCAGAACACATGCGTCTGCCCAGTTTAACCCCATGAAAGTCTTCCCAAGCTTGGGGAGAGTCACAGGACATAACGTATCATAAAACCCACAGAAGTCACCTTGAGGAGCATGCACAGGCCTCGGTGGGATCTCCCCACTAGGTATGGAGAGCAAACACCAATGACACTTCAAGGAGAAACGCTCGTTAGCCAGCGGAACAGGCAACCACCCGGGTCCTGCCAGCAGCCCTTTGGGGACACAGCTCCACCCGGCACGTTGGGTACACAGAACACCAAAAACAAATAATTTAAAAAAGAAGGCAGCACTCGCCACTTTCCAAACACCCACTTCTCCTCCTCGCACTTGACAAAAGAGCGCCGGCTTCCTCTGGAGAGGCTGCAAACCGCAGCCACTTGGACAATCTGCCACTTTTCCCAAACAAACTCTGCGGCGGCGGCGGCAGCTCCCGCTGCCGGGCCCGGCTCCTCCCGCGCCGCCCGCCCGCACAGGCAGCGCGACGCAAACCTGAATATTAATAACAATAATAATAATAATAAATAAGGGCGGGCGCAGCTCGGGGGGGGCGGGGGGCAGCGCGGCCCCCCCGGGCCCGGCGGGCAGCGCGCAGGGCCGGGCCGCTGCGCGGGGCGGAGCGGGGCCCG
>JAVCKT010037085.1:0-17680 GCA_032273925.1 Rhynchotus rufescens | reverse complement strand
CTTCCCTCCTTCCCTCTTCCCTCCTTCCCTCTTCCCTCCTTCCCTCTTCCCTCTTCCCTCCTCCCCTCTTCCCTCCTCCCCTCTTCCCTCCTTCCCTCCTCCCCTCCTCCCCTCCTCCCCTCTTCCCTCTTCCCCTCCTCTCCCATTCCCTGGAAACCGTAAGGGTCTCGGGGAGGGGGCCCGGCTTCTCCTGCACATCCCTCTTATTCCCTCTCTTGCGTTTTACCCCAGTACCCCCAGGGGCAGTTGTTCCCTGTCACCCCGGTATCCATCAGGGTGTTCATTACCTCTCGGGTCGGTGGTTCCCTGTTATCCCAGTAACCGCCAGGGTGTTTGGCCTCCCCCCTTTCACCCTAGGGCGAAGCCGGGGGCTCTCCCATCTTCACACCCCCCCCACCCCGTATCAGGGCCCTGCCCCCCCACCCCGATCACCTCAGCAGCCCCTTTGCCCCCTCGCAGGGCGGACACGGCCACGGGGGACGTGGCGGCCGCGCTGGAGACCGACTCTGCCAACGGCAAGGACACCCTGGTAGGTTCCCCCAGCACCAGAGTGGGGCTCCAGGACTCCCCTGGTAGGTCCCTCCAGCACCGGGGGGGCTCCAGGACCCACTGATAGGTTCCCCCAGCACCGGGGGGGCTCCAGGAGGACCCCCTGGTAGGTCCCTCCAGCATCGGGGGGCTCCAGGACCCCCTGCTAGCTTCCCCCAGCACCAGGGGGGCTCCAGGAGGACCCCCTGGTAGGTTCCCCCAGCACCGGGGGGGCTCCAGGACCCCCTGGTAGGTCCCTCCAGCACTGGGGGGGCTCCAGGACCCCCTGGTAGGTTCCCCCAGCACCAGAGGGGGACTCCAGGACCCCCTGGTAGCTTCCTCCAGCACCGGGGGGGCTCCAGGACCCCCTGATAGGTTCCCTCAGCACCAGGGGGGCTCCGGGACCCCCGCACGGGCCCCGGCGCTCAGATGCCGCCTGTCCCCCCGCTCGTCGGTGCCTGCGGGTACCACTTATTCCCGGCCGGGCTCTCCGCCCTTCCCGGCACTGCTTCCTGCCCTTATTCTTTATTTTTCTCACCACGCGGCCCCAAAGGCTTCGTGTTTTGGAGTGTGGCTGCAGCGGCTCACGGCGCGGGTGAGGGGAAAACCTGTTGCTTGGTTGAATAAAGGCGTTCTATCTTCTGAATAAAAGCTGCTCTCTGACAGCCCACCGTGTTGGGGTCTTGGAGCTGATAAACGTCACCAGTTTTCCAAGTAAAGGCAGGGTGTTTATACACACTTCAGCTTCCTACCAGTATCAAAATGTTATTTATTCAGCAAATAAAAATCTAAGGAACACACTCCCATGAGTGCAGCCAGGAGTTTACACCTTACTGGCCTCAAATTTAACATTTGAAGAGCCATTTGTTACCGTTGATGCCCCTTTACCTCCACCTAGTCCTAACAAACTCAATAAATTAGTTCAGATTTGCTCACAGTGGGACCATACGAGCTGACCCGACGGGGCCCCCTTTCCCGGTCCCTATGGAAGCCTCTCCACGTAAGCAGCTCTGCTCTGGTCGCAGGAAGGTGCCGGGGACAATTCCGAAGCCTTGGACGCTCAGGCCGGCTCGGTGGACGAGGAGAACGGCCGTCAGCTTGGAGAGATCGAGCTGCAATGCGGCATTTGCACCAAGTGGTTCACGGCCGACACGTTTGGCATTGACACCACGTATGTAAGCGCTGCCCGTGACACTCGAGTGCCTCTGGGTGTTCGTGGCCCCTGTTTGCTTGAGAATAAACCCTCCCCAATGCCCTTGTGTGGCAGCTGCCCCGTGGTGGTATTTGTAGGTCGAGGTTAATTAAGACCAACTGAGGGAGTTGCTTAAACCCGGGGAAAATGAAACTTGTGGCATCGGTAGCGTCCTTGACCGGTGCGACCGCAACGTTATGCACACCAAGTTAACCTTCCGTTTAACTTGACTAACTTAATCTTAACTAACACCTCCAAGTTAGTTAGGGTTTGGTCTTTAGTTGTGCAGGAGGTCAAAGGAAGAAAGTCTTTCATGAAAGAGCCCGTTTGGGAGTTTCTTCCAAGATCTGAAGCGTTGCTGCCTGCTAAAGCAGATGCTGAACTTAGGGTGGGTTTGTGTGAGCAAAGATGGGAGCGTTTAGAAGGGCAGGGTCCTTGGGAATTCCCACTGTGGAAACTAGCATGCTATGCAAATAATAATAAATTTTACCAAACACAGCAGGAAATATTTATGTTTCCTTGGAAGGTCCAATAAAAAGTCTTGGTACGGGCGTCGGAGGGCTGTGCAGAAGCCAACCGGCTCGGCTGCTGTCAGAGTCTCCTATTGAATGCATTTCAGGACTTGCCTGAAAGAAAAAGGGGAAAAAAAATAACTTAATTAGGTTTATGCCAAGAGCATAAAGGAAATTTGCAGGAAATATCATGGGACTTAATTGTTTTTGACTGGGAGCAGGGAGAAGAATCCATTTCTTTCTGGATTCAATAGGAAATCCCCATGTCAGAGCGCCTACAATTCGGTTTGCTCTTTTCCAGATCCTGTCTGCCCTTCATGACCAACTACAGCTTCCACTGCAACGTTTGCCACCATAGTGGGAACACCTATTTCTTAAGAAAACAAGCAAGTAAGTGTAAAAACCGACTCATTGAACCTCTGTGCAAAATAATCCCAGAGGCTTCCTTTCCATTTTGTCATAACATCTCCAGGAGGCTCTGCTGAAGCTTGGCAAAAAGGACCAATTTGTGACAAACTTTTCGTAAAAATGTACTGCTGTTTTGCTGTGAACTTCCTTAGATGGGAAGCGTCTGGGTGCGTTTCATCCTCCCCCTAAAGAGTGTACCTCAAGCTTTGATGTATTTTTGTTTTTAAGATCTCAAGGAAATGTGCCTTAGTGCTCTGGCCAACTTAACGTGGCAGTCAAGGACACAGGACGAGCACCCGAAAACTATGTTCTCCAAAGATAAGGTAGGGCTGTTTTGACATTAGTCAAGATTAAATGAAGTTCTGATTTCTCTAAAGAGCAACACTGAGCAAATATTGGCAGTGCAGCGTGACTTTGAGTTGCCAGCACTTGCAGGTGCATTAAAATGATGGGACAACTCCGTGTGAAAGCCCTGGGGACCAAAGTCCCTTTGTACCTGATCCCAGGACATACCTGGGATCAGCCTTGATTTCACTGGATTTTTTTTTTTAAACAGGATATTATCCCGTTCATTGATAAATATTGGGAGTGCATGACAACAAGACAGAGACCTGGCAAGATGACTTGGCCTAATAATATTGTCAAAACAATGGTAAGTAATTACATTTGAGCCACCTTTGAGCCTTTTTTTTTGTAAAGAAACGTAACTTTTCTAAAGAAAAGTTCTGCCGTGTGACTTGAACTCCCCTGCCGCAGTGTAAAGAGAGAGATGTGTTCTTGGTGAAAGAACATCCAGACCCAGGGAGTAAAGACCCAGAAGAGGATTACCCAAAGTTTGGACTTCTAGACCAAGTATGTACTTTAGAAATGCAAGTGCATTGAGGGATCTGGCAGGGAGGGTGCTGTTTGCCTTGCATTTTGGTGGCTTTTATGCCCCCCAATGCCTCGAATTAACCAAGATACAGAGCCCTACGTTGTGCCCTGGGATGCCTTGGGGCACTGCAGCCCATGGAAGCTCTCCCTGGGGGAACTGGTTCGGGTCTGGGCCTGGATCAGAGGGCTTGGCTGAGATCTTTGTCCCCCTGCTTCTCAGGATCTCGCCAATATTGGGCCAGCCTATGATAACCAGAAGCAGAACAACGCTGTGTCCACGAGTGGCAACCTAAATGGCAAGTGCTTTAATGAATCTTTCTTCTTTTAATAATTTAGAACTAATATGCATTTTCTCAATGTTATTCCTGGGCAGCCTGTGCATTTCTCAGTTGAAATCCTACAGTTAATAACCACAATTCACCTAACAAATTTATCCTTACATTCAAACACATGCTGAGCCCACCTGACTTCCTTTTTCCATAGAGAAAGATTATCTGTCTTATTGTAGATGTTCAGCTTAATTCTTTTTGGTGGCCAGTCCAAGGGGATGCATGTAAGAAAGCTGAGCTCTTCAGCTTTCTTCCACAATATTTAAAATTAATGTACCCAAATTTCCTTTATTCCTCCCCCTGAGATTTGAAAGGGATCATAGAAATTAAATACAAAAAACTGCCCTAAAATTACTGCTTGCATTTTACTGTTATTCCCTTTTGTGAAGGAAGAGTTGTGATTAAGAATTTTGCTGATGAAAATTCTTGTACCAAGCTAGGAATGCAAACTATCTTCTTTGTACACAAGATTATACCATTACTTCTATTTATAAGCAATATACTTATATAATACTTATATATTATGGTTGTTTTTTCTCAAATTAGTTTGGCAAATACATGGTGCCACTTCTGTTCTTACAGGTGGAGCCTCTTTGGGAGGTGAATATTTGCCTTTCAGCTTCTAAAACTTAAGTATAATTGTGGTTTGGAAAGCTTTTTTTGCTCAATTGTCTTAGAAGCTAAACCCAATTAAAAATCAAAAGTGTGTCCTGTCTTGATTGCAGTAATACTTTAAAAAAATGAAGTTGTGCTTTTGTATTAAAGTTTAGCCATTGGAAGCTTTTGATTTATCATATTCTGCCTCACCTGACTGGATTAAAGTTTTGTTCTCAGTTAAGTTTGGTTTTACCTTTAGGATTTAACCTGAGCTTATCATAGTCTCAAAGTAGCTCTGAATCCCAGTGCCTAAATAAGTGGTCTGAATCTGCAAACTCCTGTGATATCCCGATCGATTAGATACATAAATGGCAAAAACAAAAAAAAACAGGAGAATCTGAACTTTTGTTGGTACCAAAACTAGCAAATATGGTCACGTTTGTGCAGAATATGATCCTCCTTCCAAGGTCCGAACCCCTTACACTGCAAGAGGAATGCTGATAATTTAAAGACCTGCTATATTCTTAGTTAAACCCTAGTGTGCGGTGCATAAAGGTGTTTATCTGCAGTATATTCCTTCGTGGAATTGTTTATTCATTCCAGCATTTGGCTTTTTGAGATATTAAAAAAAAAAATAGAATGATTGGTATGAGTTTTGCTCTCGTTTGCAATATAGCCTGTGCTGTTTGTCCACAAGGGAAAACTGGGGGCTGTAATGCAAAGTACTGTGCTCTTCATTCCTCAAATGACAGTAATTGGGGGGCAGTGCTGAGGAGAAACACCTCTATTGCTTCCCGTTTTTTTCCCATCTGAGAGAGATTTTATTTTCTGGATGGAAATTAACTCCAAGTGCTTATTGCTAACGCAGGTGCTGGGGTCCGAGCGCTTCCCCCAGCAAAGCGGGCGGCGCGGGGTGGTAACTTTGCTCAAAACCAGACCTTGTGTAGTGCAGACGTGGAACTGCGAGCCTGGAATCTCCACGGAAACCACTGGTGGGGCTTTCAGCCCAGCTGCTCCTTGTAATCACCCGATGAGAGAGAGCAGAGAGTCCCAGTTCTTCCCTTAGCAGCCTGAGTTGAGCTCAGTGAGTTGCCCGCTCTCCCTTAACTCAGGAACAGCAACGTTTGAGAAAGTGCAAAGTTGTTCTAGGCTTTGCTGGGCTTTGTATGAAGCGTTCCAAAGCTCAGCGCGCGCCTGAGCTGACGAGCTGATGTAAACGGGGCCGCGTCTGCCCCTTTCTGTGGAGATTCCCTGCTCCCGGGCGCTCTCCCGGCGCCGCTTTTGTAAGACCTGTGCCCTCTGTTTCAAGGGGGAATCGCCGCGGGAGGCAGCGGGAAAGGCAGGGGAGCGAAACGCAAGCAGCAGGACGGCGGGACGACAGGAACAGCCAAGAAAACCAGAAGGTAAAGAGCTGAGAAAGCCGGCGCAGCGGCGCGGTGACGGGCGCAGCACCCTGTCCGGCACAACCTGACATCCAGTACAAGCCCTTGTACTGTTGTGCGTCAAGTTCAGAGCTTGAACTTGCTCCCTAGGCCCTTCCTGGGCCTGGGCCAGAGCGCCCAGGAGAGGCCCAGCTCTTGTCCTTGTGTCTCCCACCCAGCGACCCGCTGTTCTCGGCGCAGCGGCTGCCTCCGCACGGCTACCCCTTGGAGCACCCCTTCAATAAGGACGGGTACCGATACATCCTGGCCGAGCCCGACCCGCACGCGCCTGACCCGGAGAAGCTGGAGCTGGACTGTTGGGCCGGGAAGCCCATCCCTGGGGATCTCTACAGAGCCTGCCTGTACGAGCGGGTCCTGCTGGCGCTGCACGACCGAGGTACCAAATTCGTGCGCGTCCAATGCACGTTTCAAGCGCAATTGCTGCCAGAGGCAGGAATAACCCCCCTCTGCTCCCCACGTGGCCGCGCGGTCCCCAGCGCCGCTCTCCTCTCCCGCAGCCCCCCAGCTGAAGATCTCCGACGACCGGCTGACCGTGGTGGGCGAGAAGGGCTATTCCATGGTGCGGGCGTCGCACGGCGTGCGCAAGGGCGCCTGGTACTTCGAAATATCCATGGACGAGATGCCGCCGGACACCGCTGCGCGGCTGGGCTGGTCCCAGCCACTAGGTAAATAAATCCCTGCTGCTCAGCAGCAGCCATTCCTGATTCCCGCAGATTGTTTTTCTCCCCCTTTGGGTAATTTGGACCTCGGGAGAGTGAGTAATAGCCGCTGCGCTCGTTTTTGCACCCCTTTAGCTTGTGGAAAGTTTTCAGCAGGTGCTGCAGCGCTGGCGCATCCCTTGAGCCGCTGCCTGGCCTTGCTTATCGCGTTAGTCAAGGTCTTTGTGCTGAGAGTGTTTCCAAACTGAGAGTTTTGCAACCACCAAGAAAGAAAACCAAACAAACAAACTTGAACTGGGGCGCACTGCTCTGTTTAGCACCGTTCCCGTTCCGCTGCGGCGCATTCCCTGAGAAACGCCCGTTTCCGTAGGCAATCTCCAGGCACCGCTGGGATACGACAAGTTCAGTTACTCCTGGCGCAGCAAAAAGGGAACCAAGTTTCACCAGTCAATAGGGAAACACTATTCAGCCGGCTACGGACAGGGGGATATCCTGGGATTTTACATCAGTCTTCCGGAAGACACCGAGACTGCTAAATCACTGCCTGATACCTACAAAGATAAGGTAAGAGGTGCAGCTTGGGAAGTGTGGGCTAGTGGAAAACAGCTTCCTGTAGCCTCCCCCTTGCCTGTTGCCTGCATCCAAGTGCCTTGTTTCTAAAGGTTGTTTCCCACCTTCCAGGCTCTGATCAAGTTCAAAAGCTACTTGTACTTTGAGGAAAAAGATTTTGTGGACAAAGCAGAGAAGAGCCTGAAACAGGCGCCCGGGAGCCAAGTGAGTGACGTGGTGGGAGGCAGCCCGGGAATGTTCTCGGAAAAACCAGTGCCTTGATGCAAGCATCACGCTGGGCAATTTATTACTGCCCTATAAAGATTTGTCATAGGAGGGGGGATACCTATAAATTTGCCCTAAAGATGAGGTACATCTAGAGGTTGACCTGGACCTCGCTAATGATCACTTTTCCTTTTTCAGATAATCTTCTTCAAAAACGGTGTCAGCCAAGGCGTTGCCTTTAACGACATTTTTGAGGGAGTTTATTTTCCTGCTATTTCTCTATACAAAGGCTGCACGGTAGGTATCACACTGCACGTGGGCTTAGAAGTGTCTTTTAAATTAGGAATTCCCACCTTTAAAAGGGGTTCCCTCGAGGGCAGGCGGGTTCTTTCATTCATCGCTTTGCTGCTAGGCCTGCATGGCTGAACTTCATCAGCGTTTGTTCGTGTGCTTTTGTACCAGCTATTACTATTTTTCCCTGTTCTCTAGCTACTGCCAAACGTGTCTTTCGTAGGTTTCCATCAATTTTGGACCATATTTCAAGTATCCTCCCAGAGACATCACCTACCGCCCCGTAAGTGACACCCCTGCTCTGCTTTGCCCTGCGTGGTGCTCACGGGCACTTAATGTGACCCAGGTCGGGGTGCAGAAATGAGAGCTGGGTTGCCCTCTGTCTGGACAGTGCAGCCTCTAAAGGAAGGAACGTGTTTTTGAGCTGGTAAAGATGTTAAACCTACAGCCTGTCTTGTTTCAGAAGATAATGCGTTTAGACAGGATGCTGAGTGTTAGCCTTAAATAAAATCCTCTTCCCAAAAACATCTAGTGGGGGAAATACCTGCACTCCTTAGAGAGGAGTTTAAGGAATTAAGGAATTCCTGTTTAAGGAATCCCTGTGCAGCCCACAGTGCTGTTCAGGTAATTCCACTCCTTTTTTACCCCCCTCTCTGCTGTGTTGCTTAGGACTAACTTAGTGTGGCCCCTTTGCAGATGAGTGACATGGGCTGGGGCGCCGTGGTGGAGCACACGCTGGCCGACGTCCTGTACCACGTGGAGACGGAGGTGGACGGCCGCCGCAGCCCCCCGTGGGAGCCCTAAAGGGGGGAGCCCCCCACACACCCCCAGCTCGAGGGGCTTTTAGGCTCGGCGCCTGTTCCAAGGCGGGGGTAGGAACCCCCAGGAACCTCACAGCTACAGCCACACCGGAGGCAACAGCCGCACTTCTGGCCTGCGCTGGGGGCAGCTCGTGGCATCTCAGCTCCTGAAGAGGCAACTGGTTGTGTTGAGATGAAGGTCTCAGTTGTGCTGGGTTGTCAACACCGCGCGCAGAGTTGGACCCCTTTGGAAACAGCCTCTACCCCAAGGACTGTGTGGCAGCAAGACTGAGCATGGGCAAAGCCCAGAACTGTATTTTTTATTAAACTGGAAGCCAGTTACCAATAAAAAGCTTTTCTTGAAAACCTGATACAATTTTGTGATTTTTAACCAAAAAAAAAAAAAGAACTATACTTGGGAAAAGCAAGAGCGACAAAGCCTTCCTGCATCCCTATCTAAGCAGAAGCCCCTCTTCCCCTCCCAGAAACATCTGAATAAATATTTAAATACACTTATGCGAGTCTGTACAGGAAAATAAGTTAGAGGTGGCTCTGCTTGGGGGAGGAGGGAATCATGTTTAGAGTTAGGCACTGAGCGTGTGCAGGCACCGAGAGCCCCCTGACCCCTATTACTGAAAGCCCTTTCGTGGCATAAAGGCTGTTGGCGCAGGACAACACCCCTAGCTTAATGTTTACACCCCGATCTTAATGTTTTTAGTCCGTGGTCCCTGGAAGGCGCCGCCGTCAGCAGGTGCCGCCCGCCCGGGCCAGGCGCTGGCGGAGGTGGTTGGCGAAGTCCACTTGGGTCTGCGAGAGCACCTGGTTGATGATGGTCTTGGGCAGCCAGCCCTGCAGAGCAGCACACGGGTCAAGCCGGGCTGGGGGAATGTTCATGTTATGGAGGCAGGTGTTGCACTGCAGGACTTACCTTCAGGTCGATGCTGAGGAGCCAGGTTAACTTGGTTTGGGAAGGGTTTCCCGACACAGGGCGCAGGATCATGCACGTGGGGCCGTTCTCAGCTCTGTGTGCAGAAACGGGCGGCTTGCACCAAGCCCAGCAGTAAAACACTAATTCTGCTGCTCCAAGGCAGCAGCTCAGTTACAGCAACTTTGTGCTAGCATGTAAATACAAGCGTGTAAAAACCAATGCATCTCTCTATGAAAACTCTTTACAAGGGAAAAAAAAACAGAGCAAAAAGGTACCGTATAAAGCCCTTCTGCTCGGGCATGGCTCCGAAGCGCGTGGCCATTCCTGCCAGGACGCACGTGGAGCCGCGTCTCTTGGAGCAGCGGACGCTGACGAAGTCCCGCGGCCCCACGATGTTCCCGGGGGAGGCGGCTGCTTTCTCGTGGGTGATCACCGTGTCCTTCCCGATCTTCTGGAGGATCTGCACGGGTGGAAGTCACATCAGCAACTTGGAGCGAGAAGGAGCAACCAACCGGTTTCCATCTGTTTTACTTGGATCACTGCATGGCCTAGCACATATTCCATACACGCACCTGCTCTAAGAACACACACTTTTTCTTGGCCTCAACAGCAGCTGTTTCACCCCAAAATACCCATCTCGAGCTTTTCATAGCTGAAGAAAAAACTATCTTGAAGTTGCCCTTGTTTCAAGAACGGGCTGTGAAATAGCAAGATGCTTTCCTGCACGTTGGGACCTTGTTCAATTATTTTCAAAGAAATAACAGTTGAGTTTGTGCTTATTTCTTAAGTACTTTGCAGTTGCTTTGCAGTGAAATACGTGCTTCTCCTACAGAGAAGGGAACTCTCGGTCCTCCAGCTTCGCTTGTGCTGGCAGAGCAAAGCGATCGCTGCAAAATGAGCTTTTTACCAGCATTAAAAAGAAAACAGCCAAGAGAGCAGCCAGAATTCCGATCCTAAAGGAACGGGATGGATGGAGGAGCATCCCCTCTAACTAACTCTGCTGCTATGGGCACTGTCCGGCTCGAGCCCTTGTTAAGGCACCCCAAGTAAGAAGGAGTTCAAGCCCCCGGGGAAGGCGCGTCTCCCACCTTGACCTCCTGCACGTTGGGGTTCCAGTCTCCCATCTGCTCCATGTTGTCCACCAGCTCGCTGTACACGGCGTCCAGGGGCTGCTCCACCACCACCTCGAGGCGGAAAACCTTCCCCACGTCCGGGAGCACCTTGCTCAGCACTTTGTCGCCGTTATCCTGGAGAAAGGAAAGGCGGGATGAGCGCGGCCGGTGTTCCCGGCAGGACAACTCCAGCCTGCAGCAAGTGGAGTTCCTACCACCGCCGTCTCCGTCTTCCAGCCGTCCTGGTCGCCGAGGATGCCGAGCGACTTCTGAAGGGCTTCCTCTCCTTGCTGGATGTAGGACATTTCCAGCTCGGTGAGGGGCTTCTCCTCCAGCCTGGAGCCTGCAGGGGTTGGGATAAAAAGCGTGAGGTTAAGAACAGCGACCGCAGGGCCGGATAACCCTGCTCCGGACCACGTAACGGGCCCAAAGGGTCTCTGGAATGAAGCTCATCTCCTGCCCGCATCAACCCACGCTCTGCCCATCCGGAGGATCCCGGGCCACTCACCGAGCAAGGAGCTTCTCCGGCGGACGTGGTGGATCCAGGCGCCGGGAGCGGCGCCGCGGCCGGACAGCCTGCTCAGCTCCTGGCTGATGGCCACGGCCGCTGGTCTCCGGAGGCCTGCGGAGAGCGCGGCGCTGAGCGGGGCCGAGCGCGGCACGCGGCTCACGTTACGAACAAACACGGAATCTAAAGCGCTCGTTTGCCCCGCGCTGAAGCCCCTGCACGTTCACGGACTCGGTTTTGCGGCTGAACCGCTGCGGAACAGAGGCGGATCTGAACAAGTCCTGTTTGGCTCCATGGCGCACGAGGACGGGGATGTTCGTGCAAAAGCCACGGAGCGTCGGACTTCTCCACATGCACAGGGCAGGAGCTCGGGAGAGGCCGGAGGAATCGGCACACAGAGTCCTAACGGCCAGGGTGGGGATGTTATTCCAGGTGGATCCCACAGGGCTCCAACCAGGCAGCGGCGCTCGGCCGTTTGCGGCACCATCGCCCATGCTGCCCCACGAAACCACCCGGGAGCCCAACGGCGACACGGAGCCTTTGGAAAACTCAACCGGGGCGGGAAAACTGCCCGGTTGCCAGAGGCCCCGGCCTCCCCGAGCGCAGCCTCACCCGTCATGTTGCGCAGGTGCCGGTAGGAGATGCCGGCGCACAGCTTGAACGTGGCGGGCAGCATGTCGGCGCTGTCGCTCCGGGGGTTGTTGCTCCGGGTGTTGCCGCTCCGGGTGTTGCCGCTCCGGAATCTCCTCTGCCGCTGCCCTGGGCACGCGCGGCCTTAAATGCAGCGTCCAAGGATGCCGGCCCGTCAGCGGCGCGATAAGGGCCGTCACTCGCGGCGGGCCGGGCCGGGGCCAAGGCCGCGCGGCAGCTGCGGCCGCACGTGCGCTCGGAGCCACCTGGAGCCCCCGGCCGCGCTCGGAGCCGCTCGGAGCCCCCGGCCGCGCTCCCAGCCCCCCGGCCGCGCTCCCAGGCGAACATGCGGGTCCAAATGGGCACTCGGAGCAAAAACAAGGATGGGGAAGGAGCCTCCTGCTCGGAAAGGGGCTCCCAGGATGCGTCCCTGGAGGACGGTGCCGGACACATAACCCTGCCGGCTCTGGCAGCCAAAAGGCTTTAGAAGCCAACGGGATGAACCCGAGGAGGAAACGGCCGTGGAGCCTCCGTGGGGAATTAGGAGGACACGAGCGCTTCGGAGAGCCCCGGATGGGAAGAGCCCCCTGCCCCCCCCCCCGCATCCGCTTATCTGAGGCTCAAGGCCGCGGTGCCGGTTGCGGCCGCGCTCCGGGCGGGAAGCGCCGCGCGCCCCGGCCGCTGCCTCTGACGTCAGCCCCGCGCCCTGACCTTCCTCCCGCTGGCGCAAGAGCCGGCGGGGCCGGAGCCGCGCGCGATCCCGCGCAGCTCGGAGCCGTCCCGGATGAGCTCAGCACATTCCCAGCGAGCTCGGAGCGGCTCCTGGATGGGCTCGGAGCAGCTCCTCTCCCTCTGCGAGCGAGCAGCCACTTCCCACAGTGGGGAAGCGCACTGGAAGTCCCAACGAGGTGGAGGATGCAATGGGATGAGGAGGAGGATGGGAAGGGGCTGCTGCATCCCGGGGCAGGTTGGTTTTTTTAGGGAAAAATCTCCCGGCTGCAGCAGCCGCGCGGTGCCTGTCGGAAGTGGCATCCCGGGATGCAGCGGCGAGGAGGAGGAGGGCGGCAGGACCATCAAACAGGGTGTAAAACATCAAGAAAGCGTCAAAACGGGAGGCGGGAGCGGGGGGGCCGGACACCCCCCGCTCCAAGGCCGCTCCGGATAAAGGGAGCGCGGAGGTCGCGATAAGATAACGGCGGCTCCGGCCCCGCGGGATCCCGGCGCTTCCGCCACAGCGGAGCCGGCGGGACACGGAGCTGCCCGAGGCCCTGCCCGACCCGCATCCCGGTGTCCCGCTTCCCAAACAGGCTCCAACCTACCGGCGCCGGGAGCGTCAGCCGGGCGCTCCCGCCTCCATCCCAGTCATCCGTGTCCTGTGCGGCCTGGGAAGCCAGAGCTGGTGCCGATCCGGACGGGAGTGCGAGGAGGGAGCTGGCGGCACCATGCCGGGCTCCGAACGGATCAGGATGATGGGAAGATGGGGAATTCCAGCTGCAGGGGATGGAGGGACAGAGAGAGGGTCAGCGGATGCTGCCGGATCCGACCGCGAGCTCCTGGGAGCGTTCAGGCGCCGTCCCTGCTCCGGCCGCCTCCCCTCGTTCCATAGGGGATGGAGCGGCCCTTCCCCAGGGATAACGGCTCCGTGTCAGCATTCCAAGGCACACGGCCGCCCGGGCCCATCCCGATCCCGATCCAGGCGGTGTTGCAGCCCCCAGGCTCCTGCGGACGGGACGGGCTCCTCATCCGTCTCCTGGTGCTTCCCATCCATGGGGAGCTCATGGAGGGGCTGCAGGACAGGCGGCTCCCTGCCCAGCCCCTTCTCCCCGGCCCCCATTCCCACTCCATGTCCTATTCCTGCTCCTTATTCCCATGCCCCTTCCCAGCTCCGTGTCCCCATCCCGGCCTCCTCCAGGCACTTCTCCCTACACAATATCCCAGGAAATCCCAGGAGCAGTTTGCAGGAGAGCCAAGGGCAGCAGGTGCCTGACGGCACCGGCGGGAGCCGCTCGGGAATGGCGGGAAGGGCCCGTTCCATACAGGTGTTCCCTGCTACCAGCTCCTGGAATTCCCTCCCGGCACCTGGAATCCCCTCCCGGTAGGGGCTGCGGGGGAGGTTCGGCTCCGTGTTTGGAGTTTGCCGGGACAAAAAGGCTGGATTTCAGGCTTTGGGAATGGCAATTCCCAAGGCATCGCTCCCGTGCTCACGAAATCCCGGAGCTCAACAGGGAGCCGAGCGCATCCCAGGGCTCTGCCCGGCTCCCATAGGGAGAACCCGGCGCTCCGGCTCCTGCTCCAGCCAAAGCCCCAGTTTTCCCAGTCTCTCCCTTTCCGCGGCGGGGGGAACGCGGAGCTCCCAGCTCTGCCTGTTGGCCAAGGGCCTGCGCGGGAATGGGAAGCGGGAATGGGAACCAGCCCTCGCTGCTCCATCCCAACAGAATTCCCTGCCCGATTCCCGGTGGGAAGCCGGGAGCTTCTCCCGGATGCTCCTGGAGCTCCCAGCGAGGCAGATCCCGGTGCTCGGAGCCGGGTCCCGGCCTGGGATGGGGAGGGGAAAAGGAACCGGGGAGGGAACTGGGAAAAGAGACTGGAATGAGGAGCGGGACCAGGAGCTGAGGGCAGCAAGAGGAGCGGGAGGCAAGAGCGGGATGAGGAGCCGGGAAAGGGACACGGGGCTCGGGATCCGGGAGCGGGATCCGGAGCGGGGCTCGGGATTCTGGAGCGGGATCCGGAGCGGGGCTCGGGATCCGGAGCGGGGCTTGGGATCCGGAGCGAGGCTCGGGATCCGGAGCGGGATTCCGGAGCGGGGCTCGGGATCCGGGCGCTACCTCGGGCGGAACGGGGCGACCTCGGTGGCATGGAGCCCCACGTCGGGGCCCGGAACGGTTCCGGTTCCGGTCCCGGTCTCCATCTCGCTCCCCACGGTCCCAGCGCCCCGCCGTGACGTCACGCGCCGCGTCACCGAGTGGGCGGAGCCTCCTCCCCTCCGCTGCTAGGGGGAGCCGCCCCGCCCTCCAGTGACGTAGCAGGCCAGGCCCCGCCCCGCCAGCTGTTGGCGCCATCCGCCAGCCCCGCCCCCTCTACACGGGGGCTCTACGTCACCCTCCAGATGTTGGGGCTCCCCATGCAGCTGTTGGGGCAGCCGGTCCAAAAATGAATTAAAATAAATAAATAAATAAGATAAAATAAATAAAAAAGATAAATAAAATAAGAAATAAAATAAAGAAATAAAATAAAGAAATAAAATAAAGAAATAAAATAAAGAAATAAAGTAAGAAATAAAGTAAGAAATAAAGTAAGAAATAAAGTAAGAAATAGAATAAAATAAGAAATAAAAATAAAATAAAAATAAAATAAAATAAAATAAAATAAAATAAAATAAAATAAAATAAAATAAAATAAAAGCTGGCTTTATTTCACCCCTCCGGATGTTGGGGCTCCACCAAACCCCCACATTCCCACACAGGGGGCCCTAGTCCATCACCCCAGATGTTGGGACGCTCCACCCAGATGTTGGGGCTCCACCAACCCCCGCCATTCCCACCCTGGGGGCTCTCCAGCCGGAAGAAGGCAGCAAATCCCGGGCCAAAGGGGCACTGCGGAGACGAAGGATTTATTTACAGGTCACGGAACGAGCGCTCGCCCAGAGTCACATCCGAAAAGGAAATAAAAAAAAAAAAAACCCAAAAAGGGGCTTTGATTCCCGACCAACACAAATCTCACTCTCGGTTCCTTCGAGTTTCCCTCTTGCGAAGCGGAAGGCCAAGCACCGGCTCCGCACCGCGCCGGCACCCCCGGGACGCGCGGATCCATCCGGAGCGGCTAGTACTCGTCGAGGGTGTCGGCGCGCGGCACGGCGAGCCCGCGCTCCTTCAGCGCCTGCACCTTGAGCTTCTCCGACTCGAGCCTGGCCTGCTGCTCCAGCCGCTGCTCCTCCAGGATCTCCTCGATGGAGACCTGCTGCAGCGGCGTGTCGCTCTCCTTCTCCAGGTCCTGCCGGGAACGCGCGCGGAGCGGACGCTGCAGCCCGGAACGTCGCTCCTCCCGACGCTCCGCGGCCGTCCTGCTGCTTTGCCCCATTCCCACGGGTTGTCTGAGCAATCGCAGGGGCCTCTATGGAGTCCGTAGGACCCCCCTATGGACTCCATAGACCTCCTATAGCTCCTATGGACTCCTATAACTCCTATGGATCCCATGGATCCCCTATGGTTCCTATAGCAGCCATAGGGATCCTGTGGACCGCACCCATGGCCCCTAGAACCCAATGGCCCATCATTAGCTCCTATAGACCCTCCCCATAGGCCCTATAGGCCCCACAGACACCTGATAGTGCCTATGGAGCCCACAGGGGCCCTCCGACACCTATGGACCCCCCTATAGCTCCTAGGGATCCCACAGACCCCTGATAGCCCCTATGGAGGCCATAGGGATCCAGTGGAACCACCCGTGATACCTGTGGGCCCCCTACAGCTCCTATGGACCCTGATAGCCCCTATGGAGGCCATAGGGACCCAGTGGAACCACCCATCATACTTGTGGCCCCCCTACAGCTCCTATAGACCCTGATAGCCCCTATGGAGGCCATAGGGACCCAGTGGAACCACCCGTGATACCTGTGGCCCCCCTACAGCTCCTATGGACCCTGATAGCCCCTATGGACCCTGATAGCCCCTATGGACCCTGATAGCCCCTATGGAGGCCATAGGGACCCAGTGGAACCACCCGTGATACCTGTGGCTCCCCTATAGCCCCTATGGACCCTGATAGCCCCTATGGACCCTGATAGCCCCTATGGAGGCCATAGGGACCCAGTGGATCCCGCCGTGGCACCTCTAGCCCCCATGCACCCCTCACAGCTGCACAGACCCCCTATAGCTCCTCTGGAGCCCACAGCCCCCCAACAGCCCCCGCGGGCCCCTAGGGACCCCCGCGTGCCCTCCAGCCCCTATGGACGCTATAGGCGGCGCGCCCGGCCGCGCACACACGATCTCCCCGAGCAGGACGCCCTTCTCGCCGCGCACCACGAAGATGCCGCGCGGGATGTCGCCGTACTTGGCGCCCACGTGGATGCGCTCCACGGTCTGGTGCAGCACCAGGTTGGCTGCGGGGGAGCCGGGCCCGGTTCGCCTGGGGGGGGGCGGTTCCGGCGGGACGGCCCAGCCGCAGCCCCGGTACCGGTTCCCCCCCCCGCCCCATGCCGGGCCACCTACCGAACTGGTCGATGCTGCGCAGGAAGCCGATGAGCGTCCGCCCGTCGCGCAGCAGCACCAGGTGCTTCTCTGCGGGGCGAGAGCGGAGCGGGTCGGCGGCGGTACCGGTACCGGTACCGGCGGGAGCCGCGGGACCCACGGGCGGCGCTCGGAACCGCGCCCCGCTCCAGCCCCGCACTCACTGTCGATGTCCTGGATGAGACTGGCCGTGCCCGGCATGTAGTTCATGGTGCCGGTACCGCCGGTGCCGCCGCGGGGCCCAGCGGAACCGCCGCCATGCGCCGCCGGAACCGGCCCCGCGCGCCCGCCCCGGGGCGGCGCGGCGCCCGGGACACGCCCCCTCCGCGAGGACACGCCCCCTCCGCGAGGACACGCCCCCCCTCCGCGAGGACACGCCCCCTTCGGGGAGGACACGCCCCCTCCGGGGAGGACACGCCCTCCTCCCCAAGCACTCACCCCTCAGAGGCCACGCCCCCTTCCGTATACGACGCTGCTCTTCCGGGAGGCCACGCCCCCTCCTGTGGGCACGCCCCCACGGAGGACACGCCCCTTTCGCGGAGGCCTCGCCCCCCGCTCCCCTCCCCGCTGCCCCTTGACCACGCGCGGCGGGGAGGCGGGCCCAGGGGCGGACGCTGGCTTCCCATTGGCGGGCGCGGCGGCGGCGCCGCCAGCGATTGGCGCGGCCGCGGTGACGCGCCCCCCCCCCCCAGGCCCGGCCGAGCCGCAGCGGCAGCGCGGCCGCCATGGAGCCGCGCGGGTGCCCGTGGCGCCGCGGCGCCGCGCGGGCCTCGCCCTGGGCCTCCGGGTCCTACTGCGCAACGGGCGCCTGGGAGCGGCCGCAGGTAACGGCGGCGCCGGCGGCGCCCGCGGGCCTCCGCTGCGGGCCGCGC
>JAVCKT010037084.1:0-13035 GCA_032273925.1 Rhynchotus rufescens | reverse complement strand
TGCTCATGGAACTGATTCCATTACTCCTGGATTTGGTTGGTATATCAAAAGCTGTAAATAAAAAAATGAACAATAATTTTGGAATTATGTAGTGGATGATATGAAGAAAAAAAAATCTGCTGTGCCTTTCTTGCCTCAGTTTATTCTGTACAGTAAGAATCATAACCAAATAATACCATGAAAAATAGAAAGTCTAGTGCTGTATGAGGAAGATCAGCCATTTCAACTCAAAAAGTGAGAGCACACTGGTTTCAAAATTGGAAATGTAGAAACATCCTTTTCAAGTATCTAGAGTCAGGCAGCCTTTGTTCTTCCCAGCTGTCTTTTATGGTTGCAAAATAAAAAATCTTAAATAAATACTCTTGAACTTAAGGGACTGCAAATACAACTAAGCAGCCTTTAGCGATAATTTTTAAACAGCTTTGTAGATTGGAAGATAGATACAATAACCATCAACATGTTGGTTAGGGGTTAACATAATTAAATATTTCATTTAATGTTGTTAGATCTAGTGGAAACCTCGTGCTGAAAGCAACACACTTAAAGGAAATCTCCTTTAACCACTATTTCAAATAGTTCTAATTAACATCCAAACCATATACAATGTGACCCCTGCATTTTTTCTAATGCATGGATGATTGTGATCTACTGGAAATACTATATCAGCACAGTACAGAGAAAGAAGGAAATAGGAAAAGATGCTGATAGGATTTCTCCTATATGAAGAAGTTTTCACATGAAGAAGGATTGGTAGCAAGATGCCTTGCTGCTTGAGCTGACCTTACCATTCAAAAAATATGGAGCAGCTGGGGAAAGGAGAGACGGTGTGTGTCTGAAAGGGAAGGTGAATGGCATTCTCCTTCGAAATTTCTGAGTCTGAGCCTATCCTCTGATGAGCATACATCAGCTCAGCACCAAGGTGTGCAGGTTCCCTGCACACAAATCTGGTGGTGGGAGACAAAATTGGTTCACTGGGCAGTGCTTGGTCTGGAGTCCAGGAACACTTGTGGTTGTCTACCCACACTGCCTACACATTGGAATGTTTTGTCCTAGGAGTGGCAACAGGGTCTTTCTACTTTGAGTTTGATAAAGTGAGTCTGGAAGTCTAATTCTGTATGATCTACAAAAGAGTTTCATTCAAATGTATAGTATTAACATTTTAGCCACTGCAGGCAATGTAAACCATTTTCCAAATTAAGCTTGAAATAGTGTTCATATCTGTCATCTGTCCTTGTGAAGTGTTTGCGTGCCATAGCTTCCATGGCTCGGGGAAGTCTCTGGCAAGGAACCACTCCACAGGGAAGCAATGACCAGGAAAACACTGGTGGCCTTTCACCATAAAAATATACAGAGTGAAAGAACAAAAATTCACTGAGCTGAACCTGAGAAAGAGGTCTCAGTGAATGCCTGATAAGTAAAAAGGGAAGCATACTGCTCTATAAATAAAGCCTGTTATCCTGGTAATGATATAAAATATGAATATTTTGGTAATAAAATACATTTTATTTTTTTAACTTATATTAAACTGGAGGAAAACTGCATTGGTCCAACGCTTTAAAAACAAATGGAACAACTTTGCTTTCTACCTGATATTTCACTATATATTGTTTATTTGCAAAATGTCTTTCCTAAAAAAACTTAATAAGGATGAAGTACAATCCAGGTCACATAATTTGATCCATAAAAAGCCAAAAGTATGTTCTTATTTCTTAATAATACAAGCCTAATAAAACCACATGAAAGTGCAAAATCCATTAAATCCCTAAATATATGACAGATTACCTTGGCACACAAGTGCCTGGTTTTGAAAAATTATTCTTTTGCATCTTTTCAGCATTATGAGAGTAATAGTTAAATAAAATGTATGATACTTGAGGTGCTCATATATTGAGGCAATGCATTTCATTAAACATTAACAATATACCAATATTATAACAAAAACAATCTCAAAGTAAAGCATTATCAGAGATGTAGAAATTTCAATCATTTTTAAGTATACTTACCCACCAAATGTTTGTTTTTTAAATAACCTGGTATTAAAATGATTGTACTTTAGCGGCTCTTCAGTATGTAATTCAATCAAATAGTTATTATAAGTCAGTCTGAGTCAGAACCCTTCAAAGATACATAAATGCTACCTGGATGCATCTTCTAATAGACAGGCCTTTCTCTTGTAGCTGTTGAAAACCAAGGGTAAAATAAAGAAACTCTGAGGATTTGATCAGCACTAATGAGAGAGAAAAATAGGAAACATAGGTGACTGCATCACATGAAGATTTTTTTAATGAGGGTGGGGAGGTTCCCTTAAATAGGGAAATGAAATGTGTGAAAATGAAAAATTTCTATAAGAAATCTGAAAATGTTCAAAGATATATAAACAGAAGATATTTTAGACAGAGAAAATTCTGTGGCTCTTTGCTGAAGCTTTGAATGTCTCTGGAAAAAATGAAGGCATGACAAAATTTCCATTTCACAGATAATATATTCCTGAAATACTATGTTAACATTTCCTGTAAAGTCTCTGCAAAGCACAGAATTATATTTGAAGCTTCTTCTGGTACACAAATATCTGTGCCAGGTTATTTAGAATCATTGGAAAATAAGCATAACAAAAAACTTCTGAGTGGTCCAAGGAGTAAATGATCTTTTTACTGATTAGTTAAAGATAAAAAAATCTTTCTAAAAAAATACTGAGATTGACCGATAGCAAAAATGCTATTCAAAAAAAGAAACCTAAAGTAATTGCAGAGGTTAGACAAATTTCTATTAGAATGCAGATATGATTTAATGGATTTTTCTGTGAAACAATGAAATATTCATGTCCAAAATGCCATAAAAAAAGCATTGTATTTAGGACTAGTTTCAAGTGAATGCACTAAGTGTTCATGAAGGCTTCTAGAGGTGTTTTAGATGCAGACTGTGAGATCTCTTCTACACCCAGCTCATGGAAGCCATGCTGCTTTCTTTATTTTTACAGTTCAAGCCGGTCTGCTTTTCCAAAGCTGTGGAAATCATGTAATTAAATGCAAGGAAAGCTATAAACCAAGAGGATAATTGCCATGAGTTTGGAAACCTGATTGCTCAAACAACTTGTGAAGTAATGTAGGAAAATAGTAATGTACAAAGGGATTGTAGCTTGACTAGATTAACTCTTCCAAAAGTATACAAATAACCTTCTTTTTCAATAAACTGCAGCCTCTTATGTGACTGCCCATCTGTAGCATATCCACACAGAGACATATTTATCCACCTTTGCACACAGTCTCTCATTCTACCCCACTGAAGTGGACTCCAAACTGGCCAACTATCTGGACTCCCTGTCCAATATTTTATTCTTTTCTCCCAAAAATAATACCTGGTTCACTGCTCGCTTTCATGACAACAAAAATCTAAGGTAAGGTTTCCATGAATGCTCAGACTTCAGTAAACTCCAAGTAAATATACAACTGTCAAGCGTGCAATGCAAGTCAATGAATAGCTAGGTTTCATTTCAATAGAAAGTTTATGTGCCATGATATAAGCAGAGAGATTATGGCAGAAAACACTGTTAATTACATATTATTTTAATTTACACATGGCAATAAATCAAACAACAGTGCAATTACCTCACTTCAAAAATATTAATGCAAAAAAAATTCTGTAATGTACACTAAATTACTTCTAGTCTCTGATCATCACCAGCATAAGGCTGCAGAGTTGAAAATTGATAATTGAAAATATGACTAATATATATTCTTCAGTGAACATGTAAACACAGATACCTTTTTCCTTCACACTTAATAACAGTCATACAATGAACAGGCTATGATGCAGGAGATGTTGAATATCACAATACTGTGCGCCAGTTTGAACGGCAAATTTATATCACCCTTCAGCATAAGATTCAAAAACATCATAACTTTGAACCTAGCACTTTATTCCAGACCTTGTGCTACTCCACAAAGGACTCATTTCACTCCGTATCAAAGGTGTAGCCCAAGATAGGTGCCTATGTTCTCTATACATTCAATAGCCTTAACAGATGGATACCTTCGGAAAACAATTTCAACTTCAAGTAGTTGTTTAAAGCAGGATGAACTTGCTTTCCAGTTCTCTTGCTCCATTTACTATAGAAGTCAGTATAGATTCTTTTGAATAAATGCCTACATGCTAGAATTAGTTATGAAAAAGCTCACTGTACATGTTCTGTGTAGTGAGTAATTTTTTATTATTTTTTGTCGGTTTTGAGTGGTTTTTTTTCCTGCACCTAATAGTGTAAACTGTTTCATAATATTTGAGAATAAACGTTTTATTGTTTATTTTTACATTCTTACCAAAAAGGAGGAGAATATATCTAACTCTTTAAATAGCTAGAAAACATGAAATATAAGTAAAAATCGTTATCTTAAAAAAAATCAGGTCTGTAATTGTAAATTACATGTGTAATACAAAATTATTATCATCTTAGGAAATAAGAGCCAGTCAATTTTCCTTAATATATAGCCAAAAGGAAAGTAAAATTCTTTAAAGTTAGTTACTTCATTGATGTCAATAAGACAGAGGTAGATAATGTCATGATAGAAACAGGACAAAATGCATAAATTTCAGACTAGCTACTTACAGCAAGATGTTATGTCAGAAAGCGTTAATATAGAACTATTTAAAAGGCAGATCAAATTTTGAAATTATTTAACCTGTGATCAAATACAGATTCTGCAGGGCATTTAAAGTAACCATAAGTCATACAGAAAAAAAAACTAGTAAAATCTTTCTTACATACATAAAAACAAATATGTGAGTAAACCTCTCATATTTTATTCATCTAACTTTTCACACAACATGCATATGCAGTTTTTCCTACACTGCTAATGTTAAACCTGTTACATGCACTCATATCAAAAAAGACTAATTGGAAGTCAGATCATTTAAGTCAATTGTTTTCTCAGTATCTCTTTCTAAATATGGAACACTAACTTGGAAACTTTCTTACCATATCCAGTTAACAATCTAGTCAATTGCAAAAAAACAATTTATATCTGAAGAATGTATAGCCAAAAACATAAGCAAATTTCATCTTGGCAAGATAAGCCAAGATGAAAGGAAAATGTGTGCCACAATATCCTAGTGAAGACATGAGACCTGATTTGCAAATAACTTGTGAGGCACTTTACTTTCTCTTGTTCTGTAAAATAATTTGTTTAAAAAAAAAAAAGAAGATTTTTGATGGTAAAGGCCAATGATGTCAAAGGGTCAATGTCTGAAATATAAAGAAGTTTTGATTTGGTTTGAATCCTCATGAATACTAAGAAAATTAAACAGTTTGTTTCCAATTTTTTAAAGGATGCATACACAAAATGCATCACAATGCACCAAAATATGTAGAAACTATATGCTACTAATGCCAATTAGGGAAAATGTACAATTTAGCTCACTGAATAAATAGATAAAGCTATAGCTTTTCGTTTTCCTTTCTTTGTATGACTAGAAATAAGCATTCAAGTTTCAACCAATATAACGTGTAGTTCTCTGACACAAGACCTATCAGAGATCTGTTTTTAGATGCAAATATACACGGAAAGTAAACAAAAATGCAATATTCAGAGAGCCACCACGTTTTCAACTTTATGGAGTCAGATATCCTTTGCAATGATTTCTAGGAGCCTAAAGCAGTGCTTCATTCTTGAGTCATTTATCATCATTCTGTTCTACAAAGCAGAGCTTGCAGAACGCACAGAGTACCAGGATTTTTCTAGGATATTTTGCATGGTTGTCTAATAATGATGATGTGAAAATACTGAAAGATAATGAGTGAAAGATTTTAAAATACAAATAAAAATATGCTCAAGCATCACAAAGTAAAATAAAAATTTCTATAAACATATACTTTTATTGACGGTAACAAAAAAAGGGACTTAGCTATTCTGCTGAAGAGGATGAGGAAAAAGTGGTAATTAAAAATACTAAGATAAATGAATATATGAAAAAATACACAAATAATCATCTGGTTAGCTGAACAGGAAATTTGTTCTGATTAATCTTTTAACTCCATAACCATTTTAAAAAAGTATTAAGAAATATGCTTTTGTAAAACAACAACAAAAAACAAAGTTTTGCTAGAGAGTCTGAGAAAAGGTTGGAAAGAGTATGTGCTGCATTTGCTCTTGGCTTTCTCTGTACTGTCTTTTAAGAACAATACTCTGAGCAAGGGCAGCCATTCTGGAGACTACATATAATCTAAAGCAATGCTTCTCAAACTGTTCATTAGCAATGGCAGCAAAGAATTCAAAGGGGTAAGTGCAAATGCAAAAGTCACTCTTTGAACCTTTAATTTCTGATGATCTCTAGAGGTCCCTTTCAACCTCCACCATTCTATTATTCTGTGATATTTAGACTACTGAGAAGTCACATGAAGACTGATAAGACAAAATGTTGTTTTTGTTTTTGTTTTCTTTTTAGTATTGAAGGAGTTTAAATCCTGGTTTGGAAGACACAGCTCTCTAAAGAGATTCCACTTTGTCTTGCTTTTATTGTTTGTGACTCACAATAAAACATCACCGTTGCTACTTGCATTAGGAAGAAATTTGATAAACAAATGCTGTAAGTATAAAGGGAAGTAAAATTTTTAGTCACAGAAAAAAATGCAATCAACAAATGATAGTTATTTTAGCCTGATTTCTTCCAATTTGTTAAAGTAGCACAAACTACCTCCCAGAAGCATGATTTCTATAATTGTTTTTTTTTTTTAGTTTTTCGTAGCTTATTTTTCCCATCGAAGTTTTCCTGTACTGCAGTTTATTATACCACATAATTTGGGTATGCATATATACATAGAGTATGTAATACTATTATAATACTATCCCCGCTTTTTTTCCAGATTTATAAACTGTACAGTTTTGATAGCCACAGTAAAATGGTATATATTTCAAATATTAGCACTGATATACCTAAAGTTAGTTCCTGTTTCTTTGATATAATTTTGGGAATAAAAATACTATATAATTAAAACAAAAAAAAAATCCATTTCTTCATGTCTTTTTCTAATTTTTATCTATAAAAATAATAATAAAGTAAAATAGTGCAATAGGTAAACTTCATCCAAACTCATTACTAAGACTAGTCAAATTGAGTAGGCAAGAAGTGACCGGGACAAAGCACTTGGATGCAGATGTGTACATTTCTTGTTTTCATGCACACAATGGCATGCTTTGAGATTTCAACCTGCTTCACTGCCTTATCTATTCTGCCACATATTCAGTAAAGGCTATTTCTTGAATGCAAATTTTGTGTAGACAGGAACCACATGAGAAAGTAAAAAGATTCATGCTAGTTTGGGTTTCATCCCCATATTGGACATATCTGTGATGGGCATCAAATCTCTAAATACCAAGCCTAGTCTGCGTGGGATCACTTGGTAAGCAATTTTTGGTACATAAAATATTTATACTAGCAACTGGATGCCCAAACTAGGAATCAGATTACCCCTCTTTTGCATTACATTTGGTGTGCGCAAACACAGGAAAAAAAGATTCTCTGACAAGTAACTCAGAGGCTGCATATGCTTCCATTTGTCAGCCACCTGGGAGAGTGTGAACCTGGACTGACCACACTCACAGTCCTAGCAAGACCACGCTCACAGCACCCACAAGATCACCCCTTCTGAACTCTCCAGCCAAGGAACCTCCACTAGGGCTGTGCAGCTGACCTGACCACTGGGGTTAACTGTCTGTTCATCATCACAGGCAAGATCTTTTATTCACCTTCCCAAGACAATATCCTGGAAGTTTCTTGTGATTGACTGATAGTCCATGAAAATGACAAGGAAGAAAGATGTGTAACATAAGGGCAGTATCGAACTTTTCCCTGAATGATGCTGAATACTAAGCAGGGCCTAGTTATGCAGTTTCAGCATCTTACTACTCATTTGTCTCATTGATTTGTTAGAGATGCTCCCAGCTCAGCCTAGGGAAGTAATACTTCTGATTCACTGCAGAAATAGTGAGAAAAATGATTCAGAGTGTTTAGCCACAACTGCTTGGTAGGCATTACTTCTCTAGATTGAATCAATTTATATATGGTTTATGCTTGCTACTGTTGTGTGATATCTCTGCATATCAGAAGGGCTGTTCATGCTGTATCTATCAGTCTACAGGAAGGATTTTCCAGGACAGAGGGAAATTAACTGGAAATAACTTGGCAATGTAAAGTAACCTTTGTTACTTTATGATCACGGAGAGATTTTACCCTAGTTCTACATCAGAAGTCAGGACTTAGCTTTTTTTCAAAAAAAAAAAAAAGCAAACAAACAAAGAAACCAAAAAAATATACAACAGAAGAACATACAGAAAAAAAAAAAAAGGAAAAAAAAAAAAGATATATTCACCATGATGCTACTAGAGCTTTAGGGTTTTTTGTTTTGTTTTTTGAAAAAATACATTTTCATCAACTCCTATATTCAACACAGTATATTACCAGCGCCATTTCAGATAGCACTGAGTAACCTGTAGCAGACTCACACTAAAATATATTGCCAAGACAGAAACATCTGCTTAAGGTTTACACCTATTCACAGTCCTTGACACAGCTGGCCATGCCAGCAATGGCAGGTAAGCTATGATATCTTTTTGAAGGTAACAATCTCACATGAAACATTAAAATATTTCCACTAGTTTACTGCCTTGAAGTGATCATCTCTGGCTTTTAACGGGAGACTTCATGTTTTGTCTCCAAGTATTTTTCTTTATTGTACATCAAAGCACCAGACGGACTCTGGTTTATCAAATAACACCAAAAGGGATCCAAGATGTGCTTGAACAAGAGCAATAACAACAACAAACAAAAAAAAAAATGCTTATTGCTTAATTATCTGACCTTATAAGATACCAGAAAGGGACAAACACAGACATAATACTACTGAAAAGAGGATCTTTAGTCCAGAAAATTAAATACCTATAGAAAAAAAAGGTCAATCATTAGTTTATTGTGCAACTGGATTTTTTTTTAAATTATTGCATGAATTGTATTGTAGAGGTCTCCCATAGCAAAGTCATTTTATGCTTCTAAAGCCAATGTCACAGAATGTGGAAATTCATTTGATATCTGGAATAGAAATCTGTAGATGCTTGGCACCAATTCAGGACTTTCACCCCACTCCACCGTAGCCTGACAGTTCTATTCCTAAAGAAAAAAAAAAGTCAAAGGGAGGAGGCATTCATTGTGTTTAGGGTCTTCAACTCTAATTGCTATTGTGTTTCCCTACCACAGATAACACAATAGACCTTAAAACAACACTTCAAGCGAAGGAGAAACTCTAAAAGCCAAGGTAGACCAATTGATTATTGCTCAGGGAGGCATGTTAATGCTAAGATGAAATATCTGCAGGAAAAGTAAGTTTTCTGTCCTTTTAGCACACAGAGGAGTATATCTTTCAGAGAAAACACTTTTGCCACTTTTTCTGCCACCTTTTGAAGGACTTTTTTTTTTTTTTCCTGAAAGCACATGTCCTTCAATCTCAGCAAGTTTCCCACATCTACAAAACTCTGCCTACAGGATAAGAGCATTGGCTTTCATTAGCTTTATCTGTAGAGATATTGTGGATGTGCCTTGGAGACAGATATTCTGACTTGCATTTTCTTTTGCTTCTCCCTCTTTTCAGCAACACAGGGTAACAGTTTCCTCTAGAGAGTTTCAGTATAGTCCAGTTCTCAGAAAAAAAATCCCTTTTTAACGCTAAGCTATGAATTCTTACTTAAACTGCCCCATTATTTATTAATTTTACACTTAGTAATGATTTCAGGTATTCAAAGGCTGTGAATATTACATGAGAAGGGAGCTAAAATTCTTCCACCCTTTCCAGTGTTACATGATTCAACTTTTCCTGAGACTTTGGAGGAAAACTTAATTCCTTGCATCTAGATCTATGGCTGTGACCTTCCCTTTCATGCTAATAGATCATTTTGCTCCAACTTCAAGCAATTAAAAATGCCAGAGAACAGTACAAAATGCTAGTACTGAAACAGAACAGATATGGCCCGTTAGAAATACAACACTAGTTATGCCGACATTAGTTCTGCCAACCTTAGCCTCAAATAGTTTCCACTTAAGTAAGAAAAAATAAATTTGTAATATATCAGTAAAAGTAAGAGATGTTTTGCTGTAGTCCTACATGAAAAAAAAAACAACAGGATGATAAATTTTAAATAAAGGCTCTTCAACCTCTTTAACAGTTTTGGTTTTGTTTGTTTGCTTCCTTTTTATCAACAAAATTCTGTAATGGATTTTCACTCCTCTCTAAGTACTCACTAAAAGTGAGACATCTAAAAGTGAGACATCTAAAAGTGTGCAGATTATCAAAGTGTTTTGTTCTCAGCAAAAATGGACCAATGAATCATCTGGGATCTGTGATTTGTAGTTTGAATAATTTAAGTTTATCATAGAATCATAGAATGCTTAAGGTTTTTGCCTAACAAAAACTCAATTACTACACCTCGGAAACCCACTCCCAGTTATCTTTAAAACAATAACTATATCAGAATCACAGAAAGATTGAGGTTGGAAAGGACATCTAGTATATCTTATTTCAAATTCTATTGTCATAATGTGAGAATTTAAGGATCCTGTCCTAGGGAATTTAACACATTTGCAGTTTTTCCTCCCTATTCAGAAACTACCACTGTAAGATGTCAATGCATCTACTGGATTTACTGGCAGTTTTAGTATTGATTCTAACAGAAACAAGTTTAGGACTATGATATGACTTGAATTTAGCCACTAATATATTGAGTGCACTGACTGAGTGGCTCAGTCTCATGGAGAGAATGAAAACTGGCCTTTCACATCCCATTCACAATGAAATGTCCATTGTGATCCCATGAGTCCCACTTTAGAAAAGTATTGCTCCTAAGCACTTATATCAGCTTCTTACCATATCCAACGTAGTCATTATTTGGCTAAAGAGAAGCCTGGGAAAAGAAGGGTAAACTGAGCACTGATTAGACATAGTTCAATTCTTCTGTTCATGTGGCAATAAGTAGAAGAAATTACTTATCATCTAGGAAGTTTTCACCTTCAGCAGCATGTTAAACACGGATGGTCACTCACAGTACTTGGGATTTTTAAGTATAGTTCAGCAGCTTATCCAACAGACTGACAATAATTAAATTTCGTTTGACCAGATCAACTTTTTGGCTGCCAAACAACAGGATTTTTCCTAGCTCGATTTGAAAGAGTCTTTAAAGCTCTAGTGATAAAAAAAATCTCAAATATAAATAAAATCTTTCATTCAAAAGGATTTGGTAAATCACTAAAATATATATATATGTTTTAATATTACTGAAATGCAATATTCTAGCAAATACATAGAAAAATAATATTGCTAAGAATGATCATTGTGGGGACAGAGCATGATTATCATGATTTGAATTAACCACATCTGATTTTTAAACAAAGCCAGTATACTCTCCCTCTAAAGGAAAAGAAAAAAAAAGGGAACATTATTCTACTTAATTTCAGTTTGGACTTCATACTGGATAGTAGGAAGCAGTTAATAACAGAATATCTAATCCATATAACGAAATCAGCATTATAGAACAAAATATTTTGGAGATATTCTCTTTTAAAATTAATTTCCACATAGGGGAAAGAAATGAGCTACAGGAAAGAAAAGAGAGGAAAAAATCAAGAGCAAACAAGAAACGCTATGATACAATCTTTTATTAACCCACATACTGCAGCCAGCAGATTTGATAACATTGTCTCTTGAGCTTCAACTATCAGATAACATCTGGCAAATGATGTTTGTAAGTCCTGTTACACAACATCTTTTGGCTTCTCAGTGTCATTTAGGGGACTGATATGTGACTAGAATAACACATTTTACACTGTTTCTGTCATACTAGTACAGATTTTCAATAATGGATATGCCACAGTTTATTTGAATTCGACTTTTCAAAAAATATTTGGCAATTTTGTTCTCCTAATCCTGCTTGTGACTCAAGTAATCTTTCTTAGCACAAATCTTCATGGAATATTAGATGTAGTCTTTTGGCAACAGAGTATTCTAAAAACTTTTGTATATCTTTAATATACAATGATCTCTGGAGCAATATTTTTAAAGTGCTTGCCAGAAGAATTTACTTATACCTAAAACTTTGCAATGACTTCCTGTTCTTTCAGATAAGCCGTTTGGTAGCTTTTATTATCCAAAACTTTAAAAAAAAAATCTTTAATCAAGAGCTTATTTCAGTCTGTATAGCACAGACCAAAACATTTTGTATCTTTAAAGTTAAGTTCTCCTCTACAAATTTATTTGAGGAAACACTAATGTCAGACACTCATTTACCCAGTGAGATGCAGGGTACACTGTGATAACGCAAACAATGTGCATTTTATATAATTGAGCAGCAACTTCAAAACAAGAATAATAAGAGGGCCTTGAGTCTCTTGATTTAAAAAAGTAGCAAATATTTGTGGTACTTATTATACCATGAATTTTTAATGCAAAACTGAAAATGTCCATCTCGAGAATTACTCTCCAAGGGCAGATGGAGTTTTGCTGACAGTAATGTAACATGATTTGATTATGAATGACTAGCACATTTTTAATGAAAGGACCTAAATTAGAATGTGCGTCCACACCGTTGTGTGGAGCTTTTAAGTCAGATGGGAAATACCAAGACAGATAGAGAACAAGGGCAAATCTAACTTGTGTGATTGTGTACACAATTTCATTGATGTCAAAAGAGTTGCACCCTTAAACTAGAGAAAAATATGGTCTGTGTAGCTGAAATATACTCTTTTCTGTATTGTTTAAGATTTAAGATACTGCTTTCATACATCAGATTATATTTATGGAATAAAAAAAAAAAAACTACTTTAAACTTTAGAAGACAAAAGGAGTTAAGGATGCCTGTAGTCAGTTAGGGATGCCAAAAGTCAGTTTTAAAGTACTTTTAATTATCTTATTTGCTTAAATTTAAAATACAACATTTTTGAATATAACATAAAATTTCTAGAAAATAATCATTGTTCTGATCTTTAATCAAAGGAAAGGAAATCAGT
>JAVCKT010037082.1:1229-12434 GCA_032273925.1 Rhynchotus rufescens | reverse complement strand
CCACAACCTCCCTGGGCAGCCTGTTCCACTGCTCTGTCACCCGCACAGTAAAGAAGTTCCTCCTCACCTGGAGATGGGACCTCCTGTGGTAATCCTGTCCCCTGCATCATTGCCTGTATCTCTGTGCTCCAGAAACAAGGATGTGTGGAGAACTCTCTTGAGATTCGAAGTGTATTTTGTATTGCAGTGCTCAGGTCAGTAATACAGCATAACAAAGTAGCAAGCACAGGACATACCCATTGTGTGACCTCACTTGAATATCTGCTTGACAGGGAAAGAGTGATAAGTACTCTTGGGAAGTATTTTTCAATGACTATTCTATATCTGTGGTGCACAATGTCAGTATAACTATTTTACCCTGTCTGTATTTCTTTAGTTTGCAAATGAGAATATCATGTAGGAGTATGTAAAAACATTGCAAAGCCAAGGATTATAAAATCTGTTGTGTTTTCACTATCCAATAGGTCCCTTTGTCAAACATGAAATTTGTCATTTGTGAAATTTATTAATAGCTAATACTTCCACTGTTTCCCCTATAAATCCTTACTTTCAGGGAATTATAATGTGGTTGTAAAAATATTTTCCCAATCTGACACTTAGGTATTCAATTCTGCAGTGCACTTCTTTCTTAATATTTGAGAAACCCATTTGGTTCTTTGTCAAATTACAGTAGTGCAAGTGCAAAAAACAAGTAAAACTAAAAAAGAGAAGTTACTCCTTTCAGATGTTCTTCCATACTCCTCAAACTCAAACACAGCTTTGTTTTTCAAAATGAAATTTTGCAAGCCCTCTCAATCCACCCTTTAGTGGTTGCAGACTGGTACTTTTGGCTACTCAGGGAAATAAACATTTTAAAATAACTAAATGCATCATTTTGGAAAAACTGCTCCTGCACATGTTTAGCCACAACTTACTCAACCAAAAATGTCAGACAGTTTTAAAACTGGAACATGTGGAAGTTGAACTGACACATATAAAAATAACCCACAACAAGAGTGCGCATTAGCACACTGGTGGTGTAGTTCTTGGATGTGCTGTGAGCCTGGAGACCAAAGACTGAGAGACTTCAGTATCTTCAGAAGTGGGTTAATAGCACACTGCTGTACATCTTGACGTGATTAATTGGACTTAAGTGCAGCTTGCTGCTAACATATTTCATTCAGCTTTTTTGGAGATTTACTTACTGCCGTTTTGCACTGTGAAATACTAGTAGAATAATGAGAGAAAAATCACCTGTGATTTTTAATATATTTTGTCATTTTTAACCATTCTTCACAGCCTTTTTTGACTAGTCAGACTCTTTTTGATTAATTCCTTCTGCCCAAGAAGCTGGGCTATCCTCCCAGTAGTAGTTTGAGATGGAGTAGCTATTATCAGTAAAAAATCAACAACCAGTTTAGGATAGTGAGGAGATTTACTTTTCCTTTTGCTTGCATAGATTTAACTGTCTATTTCTGCTCACTTTTACAATTTTATAAATTGCAGTGTAATTTCCACATGCTACAGATTTAAAACTGCTTTCCATTTAAGGCTCTGAAAATGCTTCAGGTAGATTTAGCTTGCTGCAAAGCATATGCCATGTGTCTCTTTTTAGGCAGAACAGAACCCCTCTTGCCTGTCTCCTTTTGAGACTGTACATGTGAAGTAGTAGGATCAAGATCTTAGTTTTCACCGTAGCTATATGGTTATTAATGTCTTGAGTAATACCCTAAATGTGAGCATACCAGAGGGTTCTCATTCTCTTTATGTGCAGTTACAGAATTATAATTTTTACTGAGAAGCAGTATATGTTGTTCCCATACAATGTTTCACACAGAAAGTATAAAGTGATTAAATTAAACCTCAGGCTTGGTTTTAATGATTTTTGTTTGATTTTGAATGCTAACACAGACATGGCCTGTGACCGAAGAATATCTATCACTGTTACTTACCTGTAATTTGGCTAGAAAACTAAGGGTGAGATCTTATTTTTTTTCCCCATACTCAGGGTGATGATCAATGAAAGGAGGTTGTTGACCCTGGAGAGTGACTCTTACTAGCATAACATGGAAAAACACCTAACTTTGTACATTGACTAAAGAAGGTTATAGTCGCCTTTTAGATGGCTGAAGATAAGTCAGATGAACCTAGGCCAATGTTTATAAATATATATAATCTGAACTAGCAGGTTAAAAGTGTACTTCAGGAAAGAATTTCCTAGCTAGTGTACTTTTTATTTAATTAACATGTAGGGAAAAAAAGCTATATTGTTTTTGAAGAGGAAGTGGAAACCGCAAATATATCTACTTAATGAGATAGAACCATGTTAAGGGATCAAAGTAAAGTATAACTATTTACATCTTTGCGGTTTGACAGACTGTCCACTGTAATTAAAATAAGATAAAACCACAGCATTACAGTATCATTCCAACAAAGGAGGATACCGTTCTTCCAGATGTCATAAACAAATGCCAGACTAGCTAATATCATTTCATATGGGAAGGATCAATATTTGCATCCTGCTCTCCCAGTAGTGTGAAAATCAGCTAAGCAGTTATATTGCAGCGGTTTTTCTAAATGGCTGAAGGGAAGTACAAATGTGCTCTTAAACTGCAGTCACTTTAGACAAACCCTAAGCAACAGCAAAAAAGAATATTTTTAATATATCATAGCCTACTAAACTAACTTCTGCCAAACAAGGGGAAGACTCATCTGGGCGGCCAGCCTAACTGCAAATTCTTTGTAAAATACCTGGCTCAGCATGTACTGTTTACTTTATGAGGGCAAGGAATGCCCCAAGGCATCATATTTTTTTTTCTTTTAATATGAAGGAGACTGATCATGTAAAAGGGTGAATATTTTTTGAGCCATATTCTGCTGTGAGTCCAGCTTCCATTAAGATGTTTCTAGCAGATTGAGACAGGACAGAATTCCTTTTGTTCCTCCAAATATTAGTGAAGCTTATCACAAAGAGCTATTCATTACTTTTTCTGAATGAAAAACCTAAATCTTTCAAAAAAGGTGTTGGGTTTGTGCACCTTTACATTGATGATGTCTGTTCTCTGAGAGTTGCATTTTTACACTTGAAAGCATCTTCTTGTGTGCAAAGACAACAGCCATTTTTCTTTGAACGAAGGTAGAAGACAAAACACATATTCTTGTTTTCTCACATGGTGATGCCATTTTTGTTAGACTTATTTTGCAGTTCCCATTGTGCAGGAGAACTCAGGATAGATTCAGATTCCTACAGCGGGTTAACACAATCAGCATAGGTGCCACTAAATAATATCTCATGTTGGAAGGAGATTCTGCTCAAGGTTTCTCTTGTTTCTCTTGGAACTGAAACCAAATGTCAATTTACTGAAAAACCTCCAAACACCAAACAAATTCCAGCACTTTCTCTCCTACTAGTCAGGATGAATTTAGCAGGAGGGGCTCACAGGCCCATCCGTGTGGCCTGGTGTTTGTGCACGCTCCGTGTCTGCAGACGGGGGGAGAAGATGTGCTTCCGAACTGCCAGCGGCAGTTCTGTGGCTACGTGCAGTCCTGGTAGTAATAAAAAAATTAAAAAGAGAATGGCAGGAATGGCTTTTTTTCCTTTTTTGCAATGCCACAAATGTTATTATTTTTATATCAAGCTGGCAAAGCTAGAATATTGTCAATAAAGTACAACTATGTATGGAAGTCTGTTTTAAGAGTTGAAATGGGGCTCTCAGAAAAAAATGTTGGCCTCTCCCTTTACGTGTGATTCAGAAGTTTGCATTGTTGGGTCTAATAATAACACAGTAGCATATTTCTTGCAGAATAGCAGCAAAAATGGCTGCTCATGAAAGCCAGTGTTTGATCTGTAGTGTTGTCGTTGCAGTTACTGGAAGGAAAGGCAGTAATTATTAAGCAAAAAGTATGATACAAAAGAATGGATTAAATGTACAACATTTGCAAAATCGATAATATGCCTATCACAGACTTACCTTCTCAATGAAAAGTAAGTTGTCAACCTTAATTAGCATTCTACATGAAAGTAGATCAATTCCTTTTTATGGCCTTTTTTTTTAGGTGGGAGCATATTTAATAGATTAATTATTATTTTGCTCTTTTTGGAATGAGTTAGTGATATGACCAGGTCAAACTGTTTTTTCATTTCTTGTTAGAGCATTTTTTTCAGGGTGTGAAGTAAATGTAAAATCCATACAAGTTTGGTCAGTATTGGGTTGGTAGATGTAAATTAGAGTAGAAAAAATATACCAGTGAGTCAAAAAAAGTTTTGACCATCAGATCATTTATTTTTCCAAAGAAGATTCAACACAGTATTTATGTTTCTTTGTTACGAGATAGTAGAACTGGGCCATTAACATAGATGTCATACTGCTAGGATCTTTTTGCCCTGACTCTTCTTTTGTAGGATGTTTTTCCATCTCAGGTCTTATTTCCAGATCTGCATATTGTGCAGTCTAGCAGAAATAGTGTTGTTTAAAATTTACAGACCCAAAGCCAGTACAGTAAATAAATTGGAACTACATCTGCCTGGAGTTACTTTATAGTTGTCTCAAATGAAAGGAGTTTTTGCATAATTATTAGTTGGAAATGATTTAAAACTAAACAAAGAGCATGAACAAGGAAGAATAAATGTTTTTAGCAAAATCAGAAAACAAATCTTGAAATCGTATTCTAAGATGTAGTGTCCGTGCCCTTGAAAGCTAGTCTCTAAAAGTAACTACACTAAGTAAGTGCTTTGTGCCTTTGTGTTCTGTGTGCTATGTTTAAGAATCCAGGGTACCATAATTAAGTGCCACTTGCCAATATTTTCCAGCACTGTGTAAAGTTAACTGCACATATAAAGCATATTGTCTCCTGCTGCTTACTTTTTATTGTCCTGTGTCTGTAGTAAACGCTGGACTGGTGTGCTTAAGGATGTAATTTTGTGCAGGAAACCACAATAAGGTCTGGGAATAATTGCAACAAAACATCAATATTAAAAGATAGAATTTTGCAAAAGTCATCTGGCATTTTTATCAAGAGGATTTTTCTAAATACAGTAATTCTAATGGTCATTTCATGTATCCAGATAAATTCCAGCGAGAATAATTGACATTTGATGTTGCCTTACACCAAAACACTTATGTAAGGCTTAATCAAGGCATGAAGTTACCTTGTCTTCTGGTTCAACACTCAGCTAGAAAACCATTTTGTTATAGTATTTTACAATCCTCTTAGCCACAAATAGTTCAGCTTTAAAGAATATATGTTAGATATGCAATTCAGCTTAATCTTCCATTCACGGAAATATTTTCTGGGGAAGAGCTGTCAGACCTGGATTCTATACAAGGCATGGGTGAATGGAAATGCCTTCCATTTTAGGTTATTCAAGTGGAGACTTTCTTTTGCATATATGAGTCAGGAGAAGAAAGTTGTTTTATTCAGAAGACTTCCTCTAAATATGAAGTGGAAGGCTGCCCTAGCCTCCCTGACCCTTGCCATTTTGCACAAAATTCTCTTTGATATTTTTTTTTCTTTGAGAGGGAGAAGAATTGATTTATGGTTCCAGCATTTCACAGACAATTCAAACCAAGTCCACAGCAATAGAACAAGCAATGCTGTAATCCATACAGTATGTGCCATCTGTAGAGGATGTAATCGCAATAGTGTTATAACCTCTTCTCTGTGGGCCAAACATGTGGAACATTCTCTAGAAGTTATGTTTGGCTGAAAATGTTTAATGTCGTGGTATTTTGAGTTGGGATGCACACCCAGTAACAATGTTCTGTTTCTAAGTATTGAACAACCATCAAACACAGCTTTAAAGAGGTCCTTGTAAAACACAAGAGCTTATAAAACCCATACAGACCCACTCGAGGTCAGATTGGAGGAGCTATACTGTAGTGTAATGGTATCAGATTCATGAATTATGCTTAACTGTGTACAGTTTTACTAATCTGGTCTTGACCTGAGCACTTAGTTCATACCAGTGGGTCCAGCTGGACCAAAGGAAAAAAAAAAAAGGAGCAGCTACTCGCTTTCTGTAGTGTAAAATATCTAACTATTTTGGTAGTAATAGAGTAAATGTCCATGTTTTACTATCAAAATTCATGGAAAAAATTAAAGAAGTCATACTTTTTAATGACAACACCTTAATTGCTACTTATTTTCACGGGAGCTTCTACCAGGCTTATGGACATTTTGTGGAAAGAAGCAGCCTTTACTAAAGACAGTCCTTTTCTAAAGAGCTAAAGTCTTAAGATGGCCTACCTTTATCCATATGAAAGTCGGTATCTAGTCTAAACTCAGGACCTGGACTTCACCCGGTGCTACTGTTGGGAGCCCCAGCAATATCACTGTAGTACATGATTCTGAGGGGGAAAAGTCTATAATATGGGAAGAACAGATTATAACAAGAAATACTTACATTTCTTATGTAGCCTTGCTTCCCAGTTTGTACTTTCAAGAGAAATCTTGACAATTTAGCACTTGATTCTCCAGAAAGGTCAGACTGATGTACAGGAGAATAAATCAGAACAGAACTATATATAGATTTCTCTTCTTCCTTGGCATATATACGGTCCCAATTTAGTGTAAGCAGGAAGTCAATCAACCAGTGGGCCATAGGTGGGTTTGAAGGTGTTGTAGTGTTTTTATACCATCCAAGGTGGCTAACTAGCACTAGGTCCCAGAAGAAAATATTTACAGTCAGTTTCCTTTTTTTTTCCCTAGAGAGACTAAAATTCTGGCAGATAAATTAGAACTGTGTAGTTCTTTTCTCTAGGAATTGTGACTATGATGTGATGTATAGTGAGAAGAGGTTTGGTATAATGGTTGTATAACGGTGAATGGACTTCTAGAGGGGACTCATCACTGTTTGACAAGGGACTTGCTAAAGGTCTGAGAAGAAGACACTATTCTGACAGAGACAGAAAATCATAGCTCTGCCTGTTGTATATAGGTTATAGGAAGATCCATGTCTTTGGTAGATGAGGTTTTGCTGATTTCAGCCCCTCTGAGCACCTCACCCAGAATACCATACTTGGAAAGAAGCTTGAACCTGAGCTTTGTGTTTTATCTTTTATCATACAATTTAGAGAACCTTGACATGAAAAGCAAAGTGCCTGAAGATTACAACAGCAACCAAATGAAGGTTGTCAAATTGCAAATTTTGATTCTGATTCATCCATCATCTGCCACAAACCTACTTTGGAATCTATATTTAGGCATTTTTATTTATATCTGGCCCAACATGCCTCACCAGGGTCACATATAACTCCACTGGCAGCTGAGATTTAAGGTCAGAATTACAGTCCAGTGCCTTACCCACAAGATTATCTTTACTCTTAGACACTAGAGACATCTTTTGAAAGGTCAGTGGTTATGATAGCAAACAGATTTCCTGTCTTCTACAGTAAAGATTTCAAAAAGAAATAGCTTTTAGTTTGAGGTGACATGAGGATCTAACACTCAACAATTGGCCTTCAAAATTCAAGTACAAGGCTGTAACAACAGATTTAGTATGGATTTTCTCTAATTCTCCCCCGATAAGACTGTAAAGAAAATTTCATCCTGTCAGAGCCAAATCAAATAGAAGCTGAATATTATTTAACTTCCTTTCCTCATTTTAGGTTCTTAAGCTTAAGTAATACATTTCTTATAAAGTTTATCTGGGAGCTACATAGTGACCAGTTCTGGAGAATGACTAAACATGGCATCTTCTTCACACCTCGCCCTGAGAGCAGAATTCAAAACCTGAATGAAGGAAATGAGTTCCCTAAAGTTAATGAGAAAAAATTGGGATGCAGTGAGATTATTATGGCCTGCATATCAGTCTGATGGAGCCCAAACTAATTTAAGAGAGAGGTTTCCGTGATCCCATTTCTCTACTGACCATATGCACATATCCTCTGCCCTGAATGGGTATATGAGAGTGAGGTTTACAGGACAGAAAAGATGTCTTATAGATAAGAGTCAAAGTTTGGCCAAGTGATTTGCACACTAAATTCCATTGAGCTTGGGGTTCAGTCGCCTTTTGTGTATTAATTTAAAGATATTTACTGTCTTCCAGTTTCTAAGAGAATACCCTAACTATCAATTTAGAAGTTAAGTAGAAGTGTTCAACTCTCCAACATCTCGTTGAGAATTACCACTATAGAACAAGTGACCACAGAGAGGAAGGAAGGAAATGGAAACATGTGTCTCCGCTCTCAAGGATGAGGGACAGAGGGAGTCCTATGTTCTGCTCCTTGGTTCCAGGACATTCTTTGCATTAAGAAACAGTTTGATGTAAACATAAATAGCAGCTACAAATTGGCCCAAGTTGGGCAAATTTTCATAGAGAGAATGACAGAATGAATATCAAACTTCTTGCCAATCTTCAAATCCCTTCCTCCAAGGATAGCAATGCTGGAGTTGCTCAAAGCAAGCATCTTCAAGACAGTATATTGTTAACAAGAGACATTGTTTGAACTATGTTGTTTTTCACCTCTGATGTTTGATTTGTTAAGTTTAACAAAAAACTATTTAAACTTTGATGGGCTCCATCCTGACTACACCTGTCCTAACGCAAGAAAGAGAAGCACAAAGCTATAGGCCTTTATGGTGCTGAACTGAATTAACTAGTTGCTCATAACTTCAACAATATTCTTACTTTTTCTCCTCTTTGTATTATTTACTGTTGGGGATAATTATCAGAAAATGGCATGTAGCTGAAGACAGGATAATGAGTTATTTCCAAACATTAAAAACATGATGCCTGGAATGTGTGGGATTGCTTTAGACTATTACAGATGCAGTTAGATGTCAAATAGACCCTCAGGCTGGGGAGCTAATCCTAGCTGGCCCAAGTCTGAGTAAACTAAGTAAACTAAACTTGTGCCTCTATGGAGTTTGTAGGAAAACCGAGGCAATCACTTCCTGGATCTAAAGAAACAAACCTGTTAACTAAAGTTTCAGAGCAGGAGTAGGGACTGATAGATAGTAAGGGTGGAAGGCAGGGAGATGAGATTCTCAGTTTATGAGTTTTGGCTCTGGAGTTGAATTTATCAGCGTCTGGGTTAATATTTATCTGCAGTGACTGGATGACTTCCATGCAGTCATCTCTGCCATTGTCAAGCAAACTAGGGTTTTAATGAAATTAAGCTATAAAGTGAGGTCACAGCTGGTAGAAAATTGTCATTCACTGTCAAAATTACATGAATTCATGTACATGCTGAGCAAGAACCAGCTTGGCAAAGATGGGAAAAAAAGATGGGGACACAGGTACCAATGAATGTTCATTTATAAAAAAGGCAAAAGTCATTCCAGAAAGTTATTAAAAGCAGTATTATTTGTGAGAGTTTGGAAGTGATTACTTCATACTACCTTGTATCTGTGAGGACTTTCAAAGAAAGAAGACATTTTTTAAAAGATGTAGAAATAGGAGATAACTTATCATGAATGATAAATATGATAAGCAGTTTAAAATATATGACCTCCAAAGGAAGTATGAAAGAATTTAGTTTGTTTAGTCTGGAAAAGAGAAGAATGAAGAAGGGGTATGATAACAACCTTCAAATGCATAAAAGGTTATGACAAAGGAGATAATGAGCAATTGTTTTCTTCTCTGCAGAAAGTAGAACATGAATTAATCAGCTTAATTTGTAGCAAGGGAAATTTATATTAGATATTAGAAGAGATTTTATCATCAAAAGAATAGTTTAACACCAAAGTAGGCTACTTAGGTAAGCAATAGAATTTCTATAATTAGTGATGTTAAAATCGTCAGATAAACTTCTGTCAGAGATGCTCTAGGTAATTTATTCTACCTTAGACAAAAGGGCTGGAATAGAAAACTCCTTGATCTTTTTTAGAACTCCATCTCTCTGATAAAATAACTCTGATAATAGGAACTAGATGAGCAGAAAATGTACTGCAGCTTTTCATAGAGATTGAGAAATTCACCACTTGATAGTGTTTCTGAAGCTGCAAAATTTTGTACATAACATTATAAACAACAATTATAAACAATAAGAACAGTATGGAGTTTCTTATTTGCTGTGAATTAATAACAATAATGGGATTAATGATTAAATGAATGATTCCAATGGAAATGGAGATGCAAACCTTCAGCAGATAAGGCATATTTCTGATATTTTTATTTTCTTAGTGCTTTAGACTCTTTGGCAGTCATCCACTCAGAGCACATTCAAAATTATTGGATTAAATCGTATTCCTTTCATATAAAAGACTGTAATTCATACAACGCATAGAAAATTGTAATTCAAAAAGGCATATGGGATAACTTGAGAATATGTGAGCATTATATCATTCCAATTGCAGGATTCTGAACTAGGAAATTAAAGCTAAGTAATAATTGATAGGCTTCAAAGAGAATTTAGATTTTCTCAAGTAAATTAGCTTTTCATAATAAGATAAATTTGAAAGATAAAAGTAACTGTCTAGATACACTACATTGTATAAATACTCCATTTGGCATCATACCATACCATACCATACCATATTGCAGTTTAAAAAATTAGTACTGTAAAATAGCAGTAAAACATGTTACATGATTTACTAATTGGCAAAAAATAGCAATAATCAGATAAAAAGTACTGAAAAGACAGGCTGAGATAGGCATTCCAGCAATATTCATAGCAGGACTGATGCTAAACAAAATTTTCATCAGTGACCTGGAAATAAACGTAAGCTTGTTGCATACCCATATAAAACGTAAGCTTGTTACATACCCATATAAGTTAAGTCCATAATAAGCATTTTCTGGACTAATCTCATCCTCAGACTTACAAATAAGGATGATAAAACTAGAAAGTCCTGTTTTTCTTGTGCATAATAGGATAGTGTAAACAGTACAGATACTGATAAGCAGAGTCTTGAAAGTAATCAGAGGAGAAGGGCTGGACATTATGCTGAACAACCAAAAACTTTCTTTTTAGGTAATGAGAAAGATTGAGAGTGGCTCAATTCCAGTCATTTACAGAAAATAAAACACTTACTATGACTGCTTTTTAAATCCAGGGGAACATGATATAATTGAAACTGAAAATGAGCATTAAAACTCGATAAATATAAAGTGTAAATTGTAAAGTGTAAATGTAAAGTGTAAATAAGGTACATAACTAGAGCAAAATTGAACTCCCTATCTCTTTGAGGATTCTTGTGAAGGCAAGATCTTTTTCAAGAAGGTATGGTGTAGTGAAAAACAATTTATAATGTAATGAGCTACAAAGTGACTCGGTTTTATAC
>JAVCKT010037078.1:0-16764 GCA_032273925.1 Rhynchotus rufescens | reverse complement strand
CAAGATAAACACTAGGAGAAAAAAAAAAGGGTATTAAAATATAATTTGCTGAATGAACAGTGCATTCCACAGTCAAGACGGAACTTCACCTCCCACTCTAAACTTCCTTCCTTTCATCAGATTAATTTATTTTGGCCTGATATTTCAACCTCAAGGTGAATATTTTTAAGAAATTTAAGGAAATTGAGTTTGGCTGTTTTTCAATTTATGTAGTTAAGCATGAAAAACAAATTATATTCCTGGAAATCCATGCAAGAATAATAGCAGTCAGAAAAATAAGTACCAAATTCTATAAAATCATTGATAATATTAGGATGAAACTTTGTAAAGTCTTTGGAAATACCTTTTCAGTGTTATAAGAATTCAAAAAAGATAAATATTACCCAACCACAGTAAAACTGTATTTACTATACTTCTTTTTCTCAGGTTACTGTAAAATTGTTCAAAAAGAAACAGGTAAATTGCTGCAGAAAGTTTGGCTCAAAAACAGTTCATTAAAATTTTAAACTTTTGTTCAGTGAAGAGCTATCCTGGTTATGTTGTTCTTTAAGGAAAAAACATATACATATATATTTTACATATATATATTACATATACATATGTAATATATTAAAATATAATGTTAATCTACTATTAAGACTTAGCATGCAAAGATCTAGTACTCGAAAGTTCAGTGAATTCAGAGTAAAATTTATATGGCTAATCTTAACTCTACCCGCTGCTTAGCAGCTTTTGTAGAGTGATAATACACACCTAATTTGGCTTTTTCTTTTCAGTATGTCTTGCTGAATATATGTCTTGACAATATACTGAATATTTACCCTATTTTAAATAAGATATTGCAAAAATTTAAAAAAACCACATTATATTGGGCTATTATACTTAGGTCTACATAATTTCAACATGTTTTTACAAACATGTTGAAATTATCAAATTTCAAATCTGTACTTTGTGGGCTACGTTCACCCTGAAAATCCAATCCATCCGATTTTGTCCCACATATTCTGTAGCTTGGACCTGCATCAACTCCTGGCTATCACAAAATGCCCAGACTGAAGGATATTGGACAGTGCAGCTGACGAAATTCTGCATTTACCTCTCAGCTTTTAAAATGTGGATTGGTAAAACCTAGACATCTCCTCTAAACCTAGGCCTCACTCCCTGAATTTGACCTGAGGTCTGAACAGCCCCTAGTTATGTGACCTGGAGGCAACAGGCACAGTTTTGAAGAGGAAAAAAAGAATCATAAGATTCCAAACGCCAAATTTCACCGTTCCTCACAAATTTCAAAGCTAGAAATGAAACTAAAGGCCTTGCAGCCCTAGTTGAGAGCCCTAACCTTTTGATGTCTCTACCCAAAAGCTCTTATTCCTCTACTGGTGCTACCAATTAAGAGACCACAACAGGTCCCTTCTCCTTCCCACGTATGGATGAAAATACCAGCAGTTAGCAGCTTCCATGTGCTCTTTTATGCCAGTACATGAAGATGTTTTGTTCCTACAATTATAACCTAAAAGACGATAAACTACGACAAGGTCTGATTCATGCTGACATTCTTATTGTAGCAACACAGAAGCCATTTAAAATGTCACGCCACTGCAGACGCCTGTGTCATAACGACAAGACCAAGTGCCTTTACCCACAACATCCATTTGAGGTTGGAAGTCTGCGTGGTACGGAAAGGAAGAAAGGAATAAATATCTGACATGGAAAAAAAGAACATGGAACTCTTGTTCCCTTTGAATTCATAATCACAAAGTGATATATTTAAGCAAATATCCTCTTTGTCACTTCTCAGCTGGCTGAAAATGGATCGTAAGGTGAGGATGCATAACATCTCCATGGTCCATTACTCCTTACTCTCCTCCAGATGGAGCGGGGCTGCTGGAGCTCCACCAAACACTTCAATGGAGAGCAATGCTTTAGATGCCTAACTCTTCCCCAGTCTGTATATCAGTGATGGACTGCAAGTACGGCAACAATCTGACTAATTAGTCTAGCTCAAATCTGCCCAACTCTGTTACCTGTCCCTCCTAGTCCGTGTTTGTTGGGGTGTTCACTACTGATGCAGCCTCCATTAAGCTCCTTCCAAAGCTTCTGATCACCTCGTACAATACTGCAAACATTTAGAAGTCTCTAATGGCTTCTCTTGCTTGTAAGAAGCATTTAAATAGAAACACATCAGTGTTTAAAGCTTATGAATAATTTTCTAGCTATTTCATCTCTAATGCAGGAGAGCTGAAATCTCTTTACTAGTTATAGAGCTTTTTACTTAGGAGGAGGTTTAGCAAAGCACTTCTACTTTGAAGTTTTTTAAAAAAAAAAAATCTAAAAATCTTTTTTCCCCTCTACTCAAAACCAGCCACGGCAGACTGGAGGATTTATTAAGTCACTTGAGCAAGTCGCCCAGAGAGGATGTGCAGTGCCTTTCCTTGGAGATACTTAAAAGCTATCTGCACGCTATCCGAGGCAACACACCCGAGGTGACCCTGCTAGAGCAGAGGGGTTGAACTCGATGTTCTCCAAAGGTCCCTTCCAACTTCAATCACTCTGTGATGCTGCGTTCAGCTTCCTAAATGCACCTCAAAACTCTGTTAACTTGCCACAGATAATGTGCACCCATTACAATCCTGGAAAAAGATTAAGGGAACTTTACCAAAGAAAAATGCTGACTTTGCTATCAAGACTAATGCTTTGAATAAATATAACTGTGCTGTGAGAAATCTTTTCTAACAGCAAATGCAACCACGCAACTTTCCAGAATAGAGCACAGAAACCTCTACCTGAGCGTAAACTGCAGCACCTGCCTGCTCTGCCATAGGAAACAGAAACAAGCACCAAAGCAGCACCAATTACTTAGCAAGGTCCCACAAAGCTCTGTTAGAGTGATCCTGATTTCACTTCTCATCAGGATCAGCATTAGCCCCTTCCTAGAAGCAGATGTGATCGCCAGCTTTGGGGCTCAACACAATATCACCTGCACACAAACACAAGAGAATTGTCTCACCCATCACTTCACAGACCCGTTTGCCAAAACAATACAGGGCAAAGGGAAGGGTGGCCAAGACAGCCTCCATGGACCCTGACCAGGCAGCAGGTGCTGCAGGTATCTTACCACATTTGTCTTCTGCTCCTTCCTCTAGTCTCATTCCTTCTTCAGACAAGGAAGTTTGATTACATGCCCTCTCTTGCATGACCTATCTACGCTCATACTTGATCATTTAAGAATTACAATCTCCAGTAATTCAGCAATTCCAATATTTTCAGATGTGACACTGAAAATGCTAATGCTGATATGTGCTAAGGGCTTTTCCTAAGCTTTTTTCTTACCTTATTGTCTTTTTTTTTCTTTTTTTTCCCTCTCTCTTAAGTGCAGAAAGACCAAGTTTGATTAACTAGAAAGCTACATTTCCTTTAGGTAAGGCAAACAATCAATTTAGGCAGGAAATGTGGTGGAGATTAACGAGTCACAGTAATAACTTCATGCTTCTACACTTCCTATTCAGAAAAAAAAATAAGAGTGCAAGTATCCATCTCATTTCACAAAATACTTCAATACTTCAAGCGGAAATGAAGCTAGTTCTTTCACTGTATGCAGCAAATGACAGTGTTCCCAGGTCTTTTCCAAACAGATGATCATTATAATATGTCACGTAAAAAATAATTCCCACACATGGGACCTCGCTGAAAGAGATGCCCAGAGTTCACAATATGCCTAAATGATTTTCAGGCATGAGTCCTCCTGACTTTCAAATGGGTCTTAGGCTCCTAATTCCCTCTCAACTATATTTGGAATTTCCGTCCACAAACCTTAAACATCAGACACACTCCTTTCATTATGGCTTGTGTCCAGAAAAACAATTAAAGATAGTTCTCATTAAGCAATAAGGAGGTCAGTGGGACTACTTGGGTGCTTAAAGGAGCATGTTTCAGGTCACAGTTGAGGAGAGCCCTGAAGGACTCAATTATGAGCACTTACAGAATAAGTGAGGTTCATCCCACCCAGCTTGGGCCAGCAACTACCCAGTTTATCCCATTCCATCACCTAGGTCTATTCTACAGCCAAGAGAAACTGGATTCCAAAACTGCAATATCCCGTCCTAAAGCAGGCACCATTTAACTCACATGATGACTGAGGAAGCTTTTAGGCTCTCTCTCCAACCTTGCCAAGACAGATTGGGAATTACAATTATCCCCAGCCATCCTTATTACTGCGTGTGCACAAACATGCATTTTGCACAGACACTGACATAGGGCTGCTACTTCATGCATTGAAACTTTAAGAAACAAGCAATTTAAAGATCTTTTCAAACAAGAGCTAAAAAAATTCTGTTTGGCAATTAATTATAAAGATGATCATTATAACCAGTCTTCCTTCTAAGGAGTTTACAGTATGAAAAGGTGATAAAGAGATGAGAAGTGAGGGAAAAACATTAGTTTAAGAGAGAGCATGGTGAGGATTAAACACTTTGTCACTTCTAAACCTGTTAAATTATATTCTGGGGGATGAATATGACAAACCAACATCAGTCTGAAAATAGTCTTTTTTTTGTTTGTTTCTAACTGCAAAACTTTCTCCACCGAGAAAAAAAATGATACAGAACTGAACCAGATGCCATTTCTATACAGCTGGGCTTTTTCCTATGAAGGAATTTAGCCTCCAAGCTCTCTCTCACTGCTGTATCACCATGCAGAAATCAACAGCAGATATTTGCAACTCCTTTTCCACCAAGACCTCAAGAGATCCCCTAGTCCCACTGCCATGTACAGGTAGGAGCAGGACACTTAAATGAAATCTGACAGATGTTCCTCAATGAAAGACAGTCTACTAAATCTGGTGGGGCCATTGGCCATTGCTTGAGGAAAAAATCCTCCCACAGCTGAAAAGTTTTGCCTGTTTTCCAACATCAGTCTTTCATTCCCTCCTAACTAACCTGGTTGTCCTTCAGCAAATTTTCATTGATCTTCTCTGTCTCCAGTGGGTCTACAGCTTTCATAAAACCTTGTAGCAAAAAAAAAAAAAGAGATGCCTCAGCAGCTCTGTTCCCAGCAGAATAACTGTCTTCTTCAGCTTGCCTACGACACTGCTCCTGATATTTCCCTGAGTGAGATTTACTATATTTGGCTCGCTGTATATTCAGTTTGTAGTTCTCCATCACTCTTGCTCCCCTCTTGTCTTCAAAGATCTTTTCCCACCACACAGCAGCAGAGCCAACTATTCCCAATACTGCTCTTAAGCATCCGATTTCCCCATCTCACACACGGTGCAGTGCACTTGCCTTTATTGACATTTGCTCTGCTGCTTTCAGGCTGCCTTTTTTTATTTCTCCAGATCATTACAAATTCTGATCCCATCACCTAAACTGCTGGCAACCCTTCCCATCAACCCTACCTGGGTGCTGTCACTCAGCTCTGCTAATCAAAGCGTAGAGCAGAAGCACACACAGGGCAAAGATTTCCACCGCAATTCGTCCCCCCAGGTTTGACAGTGAAGCCCTTAATTACTTCTGGAGACAGATTTTGCCATGAGTTACAAATTCACTGTGTTGCACTTGTGCCTAGACCATCCTTCAATCATTTGCAACGTTACAAACTCACTGTGTTATGGTTGTGTCTAGATCGTTCTTCATTCACTTGCTATGAGACCCTCATGTAAAAAAGCATCAAAAATCTTCTAAAAAGTTCAGATATGCTGTATTTGCTAAATTCTTCTTATTCACTAGACAGTTACCTCATCCAAGAAAGAAATAGGATTAATGCACTACGAACTATTCTTGACAAATCCATGCTGGATGCCGGCCAAAAGAAGAAAACTAGTTTTAATCATTCATGACCAAAATATTCCTACTGAAGCACAGCTGGAGTTTTTGACTCAGCACTGGCTGGGATGCAACACAGGTACCCAGGGGAGAGATGCCATTTTGGTTACTTTCCAGCTTATTAGGGAGGTAATAACCTCCAGGCTGAAGCAAAAGGGTAAATCCATGCACCCAGGAATCTGTGCCATATCCCCAAGCATGAATTTCTACCAGGAGGAAGTATTTTTGGATTGCAAAAAGGTTTTTGCAGGGAAAATTGCTGGAAAAATGAATGCAAAAGACAGACTCAGCTTTTGATGCTCTTAGTATTTTCAACAGCAATATGAGGCTGTAGGACAGGAGACCTAACCAAATGAGGCAATTTGAAACCATTCACCTGCCATCTTTTAGACAATATTTGATCTCTCTTAGTAGTGCTAAAAACATTATCCCAAGCAGCTGTGCCATGATGAAACCTGATGGAGATTTGGACTTTTCTCAGCAAAAATCAGATCTTTCAGCCTGCCAGGATATACAAAGCACTGAACTTCTGGAGTTCAACCCTACAAAATCTGGGCAAGGAAATCTCTTGATAGATATGAAAGATTAATATTAAAAGCATGATTTTTGAATTTGAGTCTTTTTCTTTTTCCTGCAACAAGACATTTTTTAAAACTACTCCCCCACCCTTAACAAGCTCCTGTACCTTCTGCCTGATAAATCAGCACTCCTGACTGTCAGAAAAGTGAGGTGAGTATTAAGGAGGTTTAACCGAAAATAACCATTTTACCCACTGAAAAGCATTGTGTACTAAAGGGCTCCGTCGAAATCAGAAAGCATCAGTGTGGATAAATGGCCCAAAACCTCCCGGCAAAGCACTGCCAGCAGCGTTTCCTTCTGAACCCGACCCCACACACTGCCTCAGAGACGGGCAAAAAGGAGCCCTGCAGATTTCAAAGGATCTCTGCATAGACCCAGGCCGATGCTGCTCATAAAAGTGTTCAGTTTTCTGAACTTCAGGAAAAAAAGAAAAATGTGACCAGTCTCTCCAGTCCCTTTTATCCGAGGGATATTATGCACTGGTGGTTATCTTTTACCTAAGCTTTGTTTATCCCTCTAGCATAACACACTGTAAAGCTCTGGTGCATTATGATTGAGTCAGATCTGTTTGCCAATCTGGTTGGATAAATTAAAACTTTCTGCTTCCTGAAAAGTACAGAGGTTATGAGTAATCTGGGGGAAACCTGATAACCCTCATGTGTGGGTAACTCCCTCACCCAGCAACCTCATACTTGCACTGTGTGAGTGAGCGAAAGCATCATGTAAATGTTGATCTTTCCACATTTAAGTATCATTTATTTAATTGCAATTTGCAGTTGGTTTAAATAACATCACTAAATAGCACTGAAGAACATTTCTTTGGGCTCACCTCTCCCACTCACAGCCCCTTCTCTCTTGGTACCATAAATTCATTTAAACGTATCAAGCCAATGATAATAAAAGTAAAGCTAAGATAAACACACGCTTGCTGTAACCTTGCAAGAATTCTGATAAAGCTTCCCCAAAGAGGCTGCTTTACAGTGTTAGGGCTGTTTGTCCGAGACATATGTTTTTGTTATAAACCAGGTGCCTGGATATCTTAAAATCTACTGGCATGTCAGAGCAAAAGCTAAACGAGGAGCACATCACCCCGTAGAGCTTCTGCCAATTAACCTCCTTGTAGCCACCCCAATCGCTCTTAAAGGCTGAGGTTTCATGAGAAAGCTCTGCACGATGCTCCGTCTTCTACTTCGGCTCTCCTGACCCCTACGAGTAATTGCTATTTATTGCTGCAGGCGACGGATTCTTCTCTAGGCCGAGCCTTTCCATGCAGCTGTTTGGAGAATATTGAGATCACAGGTTCAGAAGGCTGCACTGAAAACATTACTATGCCTGGAAACACTTTAACTACTACTGCTGAGAGAAATGACTGCAATTGCTTATAATTAAAAGAGATTACATAAGCAGGAAAAAAAAAAAGCTGCAAAAGGAATAATTTTCACTGTAAGGCAACTTCATTTCACTTTCTGTGCCTTTTCATTCTGTAAGTGCTGGAGAGTAAGCTGGAGTAAAACAGAGTTTGACTCTCCTTCAAACCAGTTGTTAAGGAACTTACCACCTTCCTCATCTGAAACACTATCAAGGTAATTTATCTCCTTTTTCCCTTACAACCTATGCCATTGACTCAAGAGTCCTAAAAGCCTTAGCCCTACTCTCCCAGGTGCCTTGCAACCTTGACAGTGTCTTCCTTTGGAGAGGTACCACTCTGGATCAAGCAGATCCTCACCTCTCCCACATCCCACAAGGAGAGAAAAATATCCTTACACAGGACTGACTCTTGTAGGACATCCTTAAATTAGGATTAGAAATGCATCACAGCTCAACGCTGAATTCCCACAGATGACCGACCTCCTCTCAGTACTATCCAATGCTGTTGAAAATATGGTTTAGCCTGTATTCCTACTAGCAATTTTTGCTAGAAGGTGATAAGTTACACATCGACTTTCCTATGGATCAAAAATCAAATCCTATGGAGCCTTGGGATGGCTTATCTGGAAGTCTGCCAGACAAGTGCTTCCCTACAATTATACATTGCTGTGTCAGTGCGTGGGTTTAGCCACTGCTTAACAAATTTACTAGATTAACCTTCGTGATTCACGCAAACAGCACTTAAGTGGCTAACTACAGTATATTGGCAGGGAACTGAGAAATGTTACTCAAACAATAAAAGAACACACTTGAATAATGAATTAGGTTTTGGCAGGTCAACGACAAGATGACTGACAGTCAACCGCAGTCCGTGTCACAACTTCGTCACAGGCGAGATGAGAAAAAGTAAGCGAGGCTGCTTTGAGCAAAGGCCTTTCAGCCCCGTTGCTTAATACGGAAGGGTTTTACAAAGAAAGACGTGTCAGATGAAAGCGTCTCACCCATGTTCGACAGCAAAGAGCATATTCTGTTCTCTCTGTTTAGAAAAATTAAGAGAGCAGAACAAGGTATCGGGAGGAACCCACCCACGCTGCTCATCTCCAGCTCTCCCACGAACAATAATGCTGCTAGGTCAAGATTACAGCAATCAAATCTGTTTTCTTCTCCAACCTGCAAATCGGCATCCTGTGTATTTTTAAGATGGAAGCAAGAAGTCAGCATTTCAAGCTGTGAAATTAGCATCAGAGTTTTGGAAAGAGTCCTCTAGAAATTGTTCTTGTAGCTGACAGAAAGGATTGATTTGAGAGAGAAGTTATCAATACCAATAACTAATTCTTCTGCTTATAAAAAGCAGTAACACCACCAACAAAAAAAAATAACTTGAATTAACAAACCTGTCCTCACTGTAATTTAAAGCCAATCATTGAAAAATGGTAACTCTCCCAATAATAACAGCTTCCCCAAAATCACCCATCTATAAATCTGAAAGTAAACAGTAGCCAAACCAAGCCATGTAAATATGAGATCAAGTATCTTCCTAGAGCAAGAACAACAAAGTTCCATTTCTAAACTCTTCCAGGGCCTCACAAATACCTAGAAGACTGCAGGACTTTCACATGCTGTAAAACAATGAAGTATTCAATGTCCATTGCCATCTTCACCTTCAACATCCTGTTGTGGCCTTCCTTTGTGGAGAGAATCATGGCAGCATTTCAACCACTGCAGACCCAAATATTCTGAACTGTGATTGTTGCCTGGCTGAAATACGTAGTGGTCTGGGTCAATAAATCTGTGTAAATGCCGTATTTGTGTGGTTAAGCCCATTCTGCTATCTGTGCTAAGTCGTTCAGAGCTATTTCACCATAATATTGAACACAGATGGGGCCAAACTTGCAGTTCTATATCATGCTATAAGCACGCAGGGGAATAACGGAGGACCTTTCGAGCTGGAAATCTGGCCACTCTTCTACTGGAAGCATGGTAAGGAAGAATGAATAAAGTAGTACTCTGATTTACATATGTTCATTCTGAAAAACGTCTCTCTCCTGGATCCTGCACACGTTTTTCCCCCTGACATTGCACTTCCTTCCCCAGGCCCCTTCTCCCTTTCAAGCACCTCTCTTCACTGAAGTTCCTGCTATGCTGAGCTGAGTAACGGTCTATAAACCAAAAGTTTCTTTCTGAAATATTAAGCATATTGTTATATCTTTGGCTGCCTTAATGCCTTAATTTTTGTGAAAGGCATGAAACCAGTTAGACTTACTTCTGCTATGCTGCAGGAACCGTAAAACCTGCCCGTGACCTGAGTTAGAGCAACACGCAACAGAGGAGACTGAATTTCTCACCAAAGAGTTTGAGCTGACAGCCGAAAATGGCAGTTTACAAGAAAAGTCCTTCCTGAAGCCAAAACGATAGTTTATGGTCATGGTCATGGTCCATTCAAAGGATCTGACAGACCTACCTATTTATTCTATCCTGTTTAGAAGGGATGAAATGAAATTTTGTATCAATATGAAATGTACTATAATAAATCAAAATGTCAATGCACAATTGGCAGGAAATGCAGAACAGGTTTTTAAACAGTGACTCCTGGAAAAAAGCTTCCTCCCTGGACACAGGGTGCTTTCTGTTCATTACGGTTTATCTTTCAGAGAGCATCAAAAAGCTACGAATGGAAACACGGCTGAAAAGCACTGGACACCAAGAAAGAGTGACATGAAAGGAAGAAAGGAAATCCAAAGTAAGCTCCACAGAATGAGGTAAAGTTACTGAAAGCCTTCAGTGAGCATCTGAGTGACACAACGCCAGTCAGGCTGAAAAGCACATACATTCATTCCGGCTTTTTTTCCCCCCTTCCCGCACCGAGCAATGGTTTATCAGCAGCTACAGAATCTTAATGTGGCTATTTTTAACAAGCATACCATTTTGCAATCCCGCAGTCCACCAGAAGGATTTGTGAATCTCTCCAAACACTCCTCCCAGGTCCAGATAACTTTGTCAGCGCAAACAGAAAACTTCTGGCTCCAGAACAAGCTGATGCGAACTGACAACCCAGCAAAGAATTTCTTTCATATCTGAAGTTTGCATGAGTAGGCAGCTGGGACTGTGATGAATGACTATCTCTGGTTCCAGCGCTCAGCTTAAGACATTTCTTTGGCAGAGCCTGATAGATAAAAATACTGCCAATATCAACTGCTGGTATTAGCAAGCTGCTTCAGGAAAGCGACCAAAGGTGTTTCACAATGTCTCCCTGCTTACAATAAAACTTAGTTCAGGGGCAAATATTCATCACTGGCTGAACTGCAACTGAATTTTGCTATATTTTATCTCAAAATACCATTACAAACAGAAAAACAAATATTTTTTGTTTTGAAAAACTTTAAACGAATGGGGTTGGACTAGATGAGCTCTAAAGGTCCCTTCCAACCTTAAGGATTCTATGACACTATGATTCCATGAATAGTTTTCAATTTCGAGTCGCTCTTTTTCTTGAGGTCAAGTCCTTTTCCTCAGCTGACTGGCCACTTGGATTGCCTGAGAAGATGTTTTTCATAAGCTACTTGTTATGCTTTCCTGCCCCTCTTTGGTGGTCATATTCCCCATTTCCAGCAGTTGGCACTCCCAAGCGTGTTTGCACAACCCTAAAGGACCAGCCACTTTGCAGAATTAGTGCCAGTATAGACCCAAGCCTGACATCTATTTGCATGCATGAAATCAAAATCCTCAAATATTCATTGTTATGTGTGCAAAAGATTCAACCATTTAATCACATTTGCACACTTTTATACATGTAAACAAACCAAAATAAATCCGCTGTCTGCACCTTTTGCCATGGCCCAAATGCTTTTCATCCTACTCACAAGAGTTCTCACACTGATTTTGGTGGCAATATTTATACAACAAAAGCAACCTGGATTTAGTCCTCAATTATCCATTTGCCCTGCTTCCTGAATTTTAAGTTTTGCTTCTGCACCTTTTGCCATGGCCCAAATGCTTTTCATCCTACTCGCAAGATTTCGCACGTTGATTTTGGTGGCATTATTTATGACAAAAGCAACCTGGATTCAGTCCTCAACCTGCTTCTTAAATTTTAAATTTTGCTTCTACTAGGCTTTGCCCACACATCCTCCTGATTTTCCAATTACTAAGCCACAGGCACTACTTATGAACTGATCATGGGCAGGATTTAACAGTTCTGCAGGTAACACATGAGACGACATTAGACTCAGCCAGCAGCACACGTACAGGTTGTTGTCCATGCCAGGTTTGCCACTGGGGTACACATAGCCCCCATCTCCAACATAAGCCTCAGAGATGAAAACAAAAGGGCAATCCAAATAACCCCAACTAGAGCAAATGCAAAGCAGATTCCAAGCTCCATTCTCTTTTCATTTACTGATGCCATGTATCTGTTTTATAGTTGCTATTATTATTATTATTATTATTATTATCCATTTTTTTATAATTGCCCTCTCTCCAAATCCTTTACCACTGCTGTTTAGCACCTTCTGCAGGAACTTCCTCTGCAAGGCAATAAAAGTCCCTAGAACACCCATGAGAAGTAAATATCACATTATTTAAAAAGTTCTAGCTTGCTTTATTCTCCAAATCCCCAGACTTCTGCAAATACCACAGAGCAGCTTCAACAAATTGCTAATAAGCACCTCTATGTTCTCTATCCCTAGCCACAATAGCTCATTAATACTTCAGCTTGGGGATTTGTTTTTTTATGGAATTAAGAATGTTTTGAAGCACATCAACACATCAAGTCAAGATGCTCTTCAGCACAAAATTTCATTACACCATGCTATAAGCAGAGTCTGAAAACTGAAACTTTTTTTCCCTTAGCATTTAAAAATTTCCAAACAAATAGCTTTAATCTTCTACAGATCTAGTGAGACTTCAGCAAAAAAAAAAAAAAACCTTACTTTTTATAGTTCTGTATTTCTCCAAGATGAGCTCAAAGTGTCAGCTGAGATAATTATCAGGGAGATTATGCAGATCTTATTTTCAAAACATTTTGTTTGCTCTCTTGTTATTTAATTGCTTACTGTTTGCATGGAGCTTAGAAAACAGAAAGCTTTAGAGAAATATCAAGCATTATTTATTTAGAGGAAAAATAACTTGTCCAAATGATATTCGTATTTTTTGGCACTCTTTTCTATATTTTGAAGATTTTGGTTAACCTATGCACTGTGTGAAATAAGAAACATACCTTTGCACCATTGTTTTTGGACTATCCCAGAGGACTAACAAAAAATCAGGAAACAGAGAAAAGGTGCAGTATGAAAAAAAGTCTTGCAGTGACCTGCTTTCCTCCTAGCTTCCCTGGTGCTCAAGTAGGACCTGCTCTGAGTCAAGCCAGTACCATATAAAGTGCACAACCACCTTACGAAATCACTACACGTTTTGCAAAGTGGATAAAACCACTTCAAGAAGTGGTTCCAAGCTTCTTCAAGTTGACAGGCAAAAACTCACCCAAACTGCATGAAATAAAGCATACCTCAAGAGTTTTAACCGAATTGTAGACAAGATCTTGCCACAATCCAAACTGCCTTGAAAAGCAGAGATGTCCTAAAGTCAACACATAATTGTGATCACACGTCAATACCTCGGTTATCACCACGAACAAGTTACAAGCCACAGACCTACAGAAATTCATGTTTTCACTTACTATCTCCAGGTCTTTCTATAAGTACTTTGCAGCTCCTTCCATTTACTTAGCCCATCCAGAATGATCACAGCAAGGGATGCACCTACCACACGGGCTACGCAACTCTCTTTGGTTTAAGCATCACAAAACCAACTTCTACTTACAGCCAACCATCATCATGGCCACCGAAAAAATCTTCTCCCCATCAGTGGTTGGTGCTATGTTTCCAAATCCTATCGTTGTAAGGCTTGTCATGGTAAAGTAGAGCGAGGATATGTACAAGGAGTCTTTGCTGGGTCCTCCTTCCCACTGCCCTGAGCCAGTGGTGTTGTACCGATATGGTGTCCCGATACTCAGTGCCAGCTGGTAGAGCCAGCTGTCTGTTTTGATTGTGTTGGTGACTTCATCGATGACCTCGTAGTCCCCAATGCTGTACCATATGCAGGCTAGCCAGTGGGCCACCAGTCCAAACACGCACACCAGCAGAACCAGCACAGCAGCACCATATTCCAGGTAATGGTCCAACTTCCGGGCGACTCGTCCCAGTCGGAGAAGACGCACCACTTTTAAGGAACTAAAGAGGCTACTGATCCCCTGGAAGAGAATAAAAGCCGTTACTTCAGAAGAATAAAAAAAAAATATTTCAGATCACCCAGTGATTCCTGGGTTTGCCCTAAATAATCCCATACTTTATTTATTTATTTATTTATTCATTTATTTTTTAATGTCCCCGAAAATAGAAGACAAGATCCTGTCCACTCCTATAGCTTTGTCCTCCTTGGGCTAATTCAAGTTTGGCACTTTTTAGGCTCATAAATTGCTTGGTTCAAGTTCAGTTTTACAAAGGTAACAAGAGCATCCCATGAAATCCAAGGTGAGGTATATCCTATGCTTATCACTAAAAGGAGGAGATCAGCACTTGGCCAGTTGGAAGCTAATGTGAGATTTGGATTCGACCTTAGTCGAAGTGGCAGAGGAGCAGTCACTGAAGGAATCATATGGTCCAGGTGGAGTCTCCTTGAAGCTTCTCAGAGCACTAACATATTAAATCTATGCCAAGGATTGCTATTTTGACCAAACTGCCGAGTTCACCTAGTTCAGCATCCTGTATAATTACCAGATGCTTGTGTCGGGAAGTAATTAGGTCAGGAAGTTACTTTAATGGGTAATTAATTACAGAAAAATCTGCCTATTGCTTCTCTCATCCATCAGAGAGTAGCTGGATAACTCTGCTAGTCCAATAAGCACCATTTCATACTATTCCTAGCTACATCTACTACAAATCCGCTAGCTATATGCAAAATATTCTATTTATAAAGACACCTCATGGCCAGAACATGTGAAAAACAACTGAGGGCAAATTACCATTTTGAGTGATTGCCCTACTGACCACAAGGCACCAGCAAGAAAGCCACGTGCCTTTGCACAGAGAGTTAAATATACTGCTGTTAATTTCCTAAAGCAATTACTGTTCTTTTTTTTTTTTTTTTAATATAAAGATAAATTGAAGACAAATAAAAGGAAGCAAAAATATTTAGGGAATAAAAGCACAGGGAACACCAAAAACTTAATGCAAACAACCGAGAGGCAATAGGAAATGTGTATGACCCCCTCAGCACACAAATGATATTCAGGGGATTTTAATAGAGCTTATGGATGCAAAAAGAAGAAAAATACATTCCTGATCTATCACAGTCCCATGATATACCTAACTTGTACATTAAATTAATTAGTGACTCTAAATAGAAGCTTCGCAAAGGAAGGTTTCTAATATAAAACATTCAGGAGCTGAAGACATTTAATTTAAAGTAGAAATTAAGACATAGAAAGCAATGAGGCAAACATTCCTAGTTGCTGAGCCAAGATTAAATTGCCCTTTTCTATGCATCATTATCGAATCAGTCTAGTCAAAACACTGGCTAATTATATTATCAAACAGTAAAAGATTGGAGTTTCTGGAGTTTTCCGTATAAGAAAAAAAACACTAATCTCTTTTGCACCTCTGCTTCTTTTCAAAAGTAATGTTTGAAGGGTAACATGCACCTGATATTTCTCAATGTAATCTTTTTGACAAAGTTCTTGTATGCTTTCCAAATCCTGTTGGAATTTGTCTCAGATCCCCAAATCCTTCATAAATTGAAGTTCTATATTTGCATTCCGGCTCTCTTGATGACTAACACCAAGGAGGCAAGTGGAATTTTCCCATTTTGATTTCTGTATTTTGCATCCGCAGGATACACAGCTCTAGTTTGGCGTTTGCCTTTCCAGCAAAACAGCTGCCGGCCCATTTGCTCTGCAATAAACAGCTGCTGAGCCCCTGCACGTGGGCAACTCCCCCAAAAACCAAAACCAAAAAAGTTGGTTTTTACTGTGTTTGCTGGGCAGTGGGCTGGGGCTATCGGACAGCGATCTCATCGCCAGACAGCACACAGCAACATGTATAAAAAAGGAAAACTACAGAGTTTTTTGTAGTGTGTTTCATTAAATTAATCTGCATTATATGTGTGTTTCTGTGCAAAGGAGTAATTTACAAATGAAATGCCCAGCTTGGAAAGTTTATAACATCTTACTTGCAAAATCAAGAGGAGAAAGGGCAGGGTAGTTTCTTGAAGAACTGGATCCTACTACTTTTGGCAATGAGATATGCATTATTTCTGTTTACTTGCAGAGACACTGCTTATTCCCAACATCTAGGCTGGGAAGGAGCTAGAGATCTGGAATGTAAACTGCAGCGTCCCCTTTTCACACCCAGCAGTCCGCATGTGTCTCCCAGCCAGGCTCCCATGGTGCTTCCCAGGGTATAAACAGGAGCTCAGAATCAGTCCCTGATCCAAAGAGTTTACAGCCCGACACTCAATCCTCCATCTACATACTACATCTTCCCTAAGTTACATAGTTTTGCTCTAATAATATTAAAAGTATATAATTTATTTCAATGTCTGGGAGAAACCCTGTTGTGCAGTTTATTGTTTAGTATTTTTTCCTAAGTACAGATAATAATCATACAATTATATACATACATATATATATAAGTGCATAAAACAAAAGGAAATGTTTCACTTTAGCTGATACTGAAAGATTCTTCCCAAAAAGTATTTCAGTGACACTTACTTAAACATCCTATAGGTCTTAAAGGTGGCTCAGTCTGATCCACTGCTTCAAGACCAAATCATCAGAGATATATTTACCGAGTATTTATATTTTATTTATAATTCTGGAGGAAAAAAAAAGCCCTTGGAAGCTTTATATCTCTTCCACAAAACACTACCTAGGGAAAAGCAATTAAGCACATACTAAATGAAAGCGATGCTTCCTACTGAAGGTAGGTGTTTAAGAGCTGGACTG
>JAVCKT010037075.1:0-22207 GCA_032273925.1 Rhynchotus rufescens | reverse complement strand
TACGTGTAAGGTAGTCCTGCAGTGGGATTGGGAGCAGAGGGAATTCTTTTAGAAATTTTGTCCTCCATGTAAATTCGTAGTATAACCTGGCACAGCTGGATATGTCTTGGATTCTTAGCTCCTGAAGGATGTTCATACTGTCTTTGGCTTCACAATAAAAGCATCTAAAAAATATTAATCCTTTGACCAAAAAGCTTCTCTGTGGCTTTGATATTAAGTCAAAAATTAGTTACGTAATTAAATACTGTTAAAAATTCTAATCATTTACAACTCTTCTTGAACATGATATTTTTTAATCTGAACTCCATTTCCTTATTACACTATTCCTTCCCTCCCTACCCTACCCGCCCCTGCAAAAATGAGGTCTATAATAGAAACTACTACTAAGTAATTAAGTAGTAACTACTAAGTACTACTAAGTACTAACTAGCAAGTAACTAGTAACTAAGTAAAAGTAACTACTAAGTTAATCATGTAAACACTAGTTGTTTTTCAAAGAAAAAAGAAACGTTGTGGGTACTAGAAATAAGTTTGCTTGTTTATTTTTCCCTTCCTCCCTAAAGGTGTAGCAGAGAAGACGCAGCTGCTGAAGCTGAATGTTCCTGCAACGTTTATGCTTGTGGCTCTGGACGAAGGCCCAGGCCCTCCGATCAAATACCAGTATGCTGAACTGGGCAAGCTCTACACTGTCGTGTCCCAACTGATCCGTTGTTGCAATGTGTCCTCGCGCATGCAGTCTTCTATCAATGGTACAGTGAATTTTCAGTTCCTCTTAAATGAATATATCACTGGTCTATGTGCTTACATTGTTACTAAACTGTATTCATTGCAAAAATGATCTCTGCCATTTTATGTTGAAAAATCTTCATATTTAAAGACAGATTTCTTGATTGCCTTGTTACTGGCAAATCTGGTTTGATATATTTACATTCTAAAAAAATGGAGGGTAGATTATACGTTCTGGTCTTTGACATGTTCATAAGTGATGCACGAAAAAGTACGCTGTGTACCGACACAAAATATTGAGGTGACTTTTTGTATAGTTTAAGCTGATAGTAGAGAGTTGTACAGAGATTTTTAATACTGAATGCGTAATAAAATAACCTGTGATTTTCTTCTTTATCAGGAAACTATAATAAGCTCTGAAGTAGCTAGTATAACTTACTAGTAAGGAAGTCTTGCTTTGTGGATAACTCCTGAAAACATCCACTCAGTGCTCAGCTGCAGTGGGAAAGACAACAGAAACCAGGAACTCTGTGTATAAAAGAACCAGCAAGATATTAGTAGACTACAGTATAAATCTGTATCATCACAAGCTAAATTGAATAGAGTATGCAGTTATTTTTGAGATGCACTGAGTATACAGGGAGTATACCCTGTGTATGTTCTATATTAAGCATATTTTGGAAAACCCCATGAGGAATTTGTAGAGATGGTATTTAATAGCAAACTCACCAGCATTTCAGGCTATGAAACCAGTGGGCTAGAATGTACTATAGTAAGGTTAATAAACTGAAAATCCCACTGTGCTGTAGTAAGCTTCAGAACCTTATGGCAGTTTTGATTTGGCTCTGCTTTCAGTGTGTGATTTGGGACTCCTGCTGACAAGATAAGCTACCTGTGAAAATGGATTGCGTGTTTGCTCTGCTCATAGTGCTTTGCAGGAAAGCACACTTTATATGATTACTGTTGGACAATTAGCTACGATTCCTGCATGCAGACATTTCTTTTTGCTTCAACATCCTAATCTAAAAAGTTCTGTCTTGAAATTCTGTGCAACCTTGAGCAGTAACACAACAGCACTCAGTCAGGAAACATCAGGAGCGAAGCAGCAGTCTTTCCTTACACAAATGAAGCCTACCAAATAATACTTGTCCATATTGATTCTTTCGAGAGAATTTTTTGTCTGTACTCCAGAGATTGACTGGATTGTTCTGCCAGAGCTACTCCTCTTAATCCTGTCCCATGACCTAGTGAAGTTGAATAGACTTAGTGTCCTGAAATTCAGTAGATTTTGACTGTATTACACAAACAGGGAAGCACATAAATTTTAGAGGTAGGAAGATGTCACTGAGGAAACTCTTGGTAACTCCTCTTGAATATGTGGAAATCTATAGCTGTTCTGCTTTGGTTGTCGCTGCACTCGCTCTCTTAGCTGAGAAGCAGCTCACTTGGGTGGAAAGTATCAAGCTTCACAGCCAGAAGGTTCAGTTATTTCATACCCTAACATTTTGCAAAGCAAACGGTCTGTTACAAGTTTTCTTCTGTTTGATTTTATTGATGAGTTACAGCAGCTTACATTTTGTCTCTACGCTGAAAGTATTTAAGTACCTTTTCATCAGTAATAATTGCTTGTTCTAGGTAATCCCCCACTTGCCAACCCTTACGGTGATCCTAATTTATCTCAACCTATAATGGCACTTCAGCAGAACGTAGCAGACATCTTGTTTGTGCGAACTAGTTATGTGAAGAAGATCATTGAAGACTGCAGCAATTCAGAAGAGACCATCAAGCTGCTTCGTTTCTGCTGCTGGGAGAATCCGCAGTTCTCCTCCACTGTCCTCAGCGAACTTCTGTGGCAGGTAACAAAAAGAACTAAGAAGATCGGGGTTTAAATGTGTATGGTTCAAGATTCTACACTTGTGTATAGAAGTCCTATTAAAAAGGCAATGTTAGGGATGGAACAAGGTAGGCCGGGATGACCTTTATGTATCTTGCAGGGACGTTACCTTCAACACTTCTGTCACTTATCTGTAAAAGAGCTCCTTTCATTACACAGAAAATTAGAATCATTTCTTAAGATTTCCCTTGTGTTTATTTTATATACATTTATAAGGTCCTCTTTTACGACACATACCTGGCTTTAGGCTGAAGAAACAACCTTGTTTTGTACTTGTTTTTCGGTTGTACTCTGCATAAGGTTAGCTGTGCTTTGCCACTTGAAATAAAAGGGTTTTTAACTCTGGGTGGCTCATTACAAGTCTTTTGTGGGCTTGAGGTTCCCCCCACCCCACATAAACATCACACTGTTGTTTTGTTGGCTCTGGTGGTGGTGGTGGTGTTTTGTTTCGTAGCATATGAAAGAGTCAAAATAAAAATTGTTTTACTGATATTTCACTCAGTGGGAGATGCCGTTTCATAATTTTGTTTTTCTAAAGGTACTTTTCAAGGTTGCTTCTCTAGTACCTCATGTTAACTTTTGCAGGCCAATTCTGATAGAAACTCGTGGGGAAATATTTTGTCTGTTACAAAGTCTAGTTTTAAAGAAGTTGGCAGTGACAGAGTTGTGTGTTTATAGTATAACAAAAGTTTGTGGTATCTGGAAATTTCCCTTAAATTCCCTGTCCTGAAACAGCAAGCTTCACATTAATCAGCTATATTTTTGTATTGCACTGCGTAATCTATATGCCTGAAAGAAATACATTCTTGAATTCTCTGCATTTTTGCTATTTAAGGTTGCATATTCATATACATATGAGCTTCGACCTTATTTGGATCTGCTTCTGCAAATCCTGCTCATTGAGGACTCTTGGCAAACTCACAGGTTAGTATTGCCTGACTTTTTATAAGTCAAGATGGTTCTGTCCATCTTGTCTGTAGTGTTGGTTTTCCCAGTGATTCTGTTGCTTATCTTTCTCAAGAGTACTGCTTTAAATCTATTTTTAAGTAAAAATACAGAGGTTAAACACTTTACCACATTTCATCTTAGTTTTTGTGGTGACTTAGGTCTACAGTTTCACAGTTCGGCCTTCTTTACTATTGAGAAATTATTGTTCAGTGGTGTAAACTCAGGATTTTTTACATACAATAGAAAATTTCACACGTGTATTGGTTAAGCTAAACTTGCTGCAATTTACTGCAAATTGCTCTTTGGAATCCTATAAACATCTCATTAAAGAGGATCCTAGCGATAGCCTGGTCTTAGTAGCATGAACAGTCAAAAGAGTGATGCCAAGAGAGATGGATGAATTATGAAGTTGGGAGCTTAACATTGCATGTTTCACAATATACTTTATAATAAGAGAATATTTATGAGACATAAATGTTCTCAATGTGGGACACTTCTATATAATTTTACCTTTAAATCTCAAGTTTCAAACTTAATTTTTGTATGTCTGGAGTAAAAGGAATTTGAAAGATGACGTTTTTAAAACAAGCAGTTGTTGCAAATACTGAGTATTTGAGTGAAATATTACAGCCATTTCCTCAGAAGTTCTATATAGAAGTAGATGAGGTATCACAGAATAAATGTAGGGCTGCTAGTTGGCAATATTTCAAAATCTCTGTGTTTCATCTTACTAAGTGGAAACTGCCTACAGCAATAAGGAGGGAAATCATGAATACTCCCTGTGGAAGTGGACTGGACTCCTACAGTTTCCTCAGTTGTCCAGACTTTAGTCTCAAAGATGGTGTTTATCACATTCCAAAACTAGAGGACTGTATTGAAGGGACTACTTTGTTTTCTCTGTGGGAATTCCAGCTTAGCTTAGGGAAGCTAATCCCCTGTTTCAGGCTTTTCAGTTTTGGTAGCGCTTGCGTGTGTGATCTGGCTTGTGAATCTCTTCCTGATGCACAAACACTTTCTGAAGAGGCCTTACGTCTGCAGAGCCCTGGAGGATGCACGTAGCTGATGATGTCTGAAGTAAAGTAAAACATTAGGTAGCATTGAAGATACAGGTTAGAGACCACAGAAGTGTCTGTATTTAGGATATTGCTTTTCAAACAGGAAAAAATAGCAGGGAAAAGGGGCTGAAGGAGGGGAGGGAGCTGAGCGTTTTGGAGTGGCTTTGCTGCTGAATCTGCGTTGCCCTCGGCAGAGAGGTACAAAGGAGTCAACTGCATTTGTTCTCTGATTTCTTGCTGCTGCTTTTGGCAGTACCTTGGAGCAGTGTTTCTGTCCTGTTCTCCTGTGAGCTCTCGTGTCCCTTTCTCTCTCTCAAACGTGTCAGTAAGTGCCCGTATTTAGCAGGTGCGAGTGCGTTGCCTTGCAGGGCGTCAGAGCCACGTGCTCCCAAGTACTGTGTGTCCCATTCGGTGCTCCATTATCTCTGCTGCCCCTAACTACAGCTTTTCTTTGGCACCAGCACCTCATATTTTTTTTTTCTCAGCAAATACAAGTTGGGCAATAGCATCTTGCTGGTGTCATTAGATTAAATCCATTGCAGCAACGCTCATTGCCGCTTCTGGATGGAGCCTGGCTTCTCAGCTACCTGGAGACTTATTTGTTGATTGTTGGCAGAGACTTGAGGGAAAAGGGGCGTTTACTTTTCCTACAGCAACTATAGTTCCCTGGGATGCCGTCAGTGTAGATTCCTTGGCATCCTCTCTGATGTTTTTCTCAGAGCCCAAAGTATGGCCATTCCTGGGATCATGCGGCAAGTTGAGTGTTGTAATCGGTTCCTGTAGCCCTCATTCAAGAGCAAAAAGCCTAGAAGGCCTGTTCAGTTCCAGGGAATGTCCAAATCCCTTATCCCTCATTCTTATATATATATATCTTCAGAGGAACTGCATTTAAAAACTCTGAACCATAGCAATAATGTAGATAACCATTCTGTTGGAGGTTTAACTAATTATGTAGGGATTTACCGTGTTAAAAAGTCAATTCTGTAAATGCAGTTGATCAGAAAGGAAAAAATGACCCGTTGAACTTGATTTTGGTGAGTAGGATTAACTGTATCTCATTCAGGAGGCTTGAAAAACTGACTTGCTTAAATGTTACCAAGTGTTATGCTAAAATTATAAATGAAGCTTGCATTCTGTCATGTTAATATTTCTGATAAGAGTATGTTCCTGAAATCAGAATATTGACTATAGAGGTCATCCTCTGCCTAATTACAGTGTAACTGAAGCCTTAACGTAAAGACTAAAATTCCAACTCTTTAAATTCTTGTTTGCAGGATTCACAATGCACTTAAGGGAATCCCAGATGACAGGGATGGACTCTTTGACACCATTCAGCGCTCGAAGAACCATTATCAGAAGAGAGCTTACCAGTGTATAAAGTGCATGGTGGCTCTCTTCAGCAACTGTCCTGTAGCCTACCAGATCCTTCAGGTAATACTTTCTGCCCTTTTTTTTTCCCCGTTTCACACAGAAAATACTAATCCAATTTTTGCTGACTTAATGAATTGCCACTTCCAAGTGAAACTCAACAGGATCTTCTTATACCAGAAGGTTATTCAGAAGGTCACTGAGAGCATTTGTGATTGTGACACACGATTGCAAACTGCTGTTAGAGCATGGACTTCCTTTTGGATCTTGAGTTTTCCTTGAGTAAAAAGGATATTTGAATGGAAGTAAGAGAGTGCTTTAAACAGTAGGTTTAAAACAGCAGCATATACAGGTGGTGGTCTGTTTGAGAAGAGCTGGTGTATAGAAAGTAGAAAATCTTTGTATTTTTGAAAATAAAATAATTGTGACGTGTTAATTTTCCCTCTACAGAGCAATGGCGATTTGAAGAGAAAATGGACCTGGGCAGTGGAATGGCTTGGGGACGAGCTTGAGCGTAGACCCTACACTGGCAATCCCCAGTATACCTATAATAATTGGTCTCCACCAGTACAAAGTAACGAAACATCAAATGGCTACTTCCTAGAGAGGTCACACAGTGCTAGAATGACGCTTGCAAAAGCTTGTGAACTCTGCCCAGAGGAGGTAAAGGATTCACTTGTCACCTGGTAAAAAGTAAAATGAAATGCTTCTACAAATAATCACTCGCTGCAGACGTAGCAATTTTATAAGTATTTTATAAATATGGATTTATGTGAGAGTATTTTCATTGATTTTTATAGTGCCTTTCCTTTTTCTCCCCACTTTTACTACTGTTTCTGTGGACATCTGTCCCTTACAGAATGATACAGAATTGAGACTAACCAGTTTAAGAAGACTAGGAATGCATAAGACGTCTGGGTTTTTGTTTGCTTGTTCGTTCAGTTCTGTTTCAACAAGAAGAAAATTCTAGCATATACCAGTGCAAGCTGTAGGTAGTGGTTGTTTGTTTTAAAATGGTATAGGGGAAATAATTTTTGTCTGACTATACCTGCAAATATCGCCTACAGGCAGAGCTGGTTCGGGGTAGAACAACCAGTGGGCATTTTATCTACACACATTTAATGGGTTTTTTTCCAACTTCAGGAACCAGATGATCCTGATGCCCCAGATGAACATGAGTCTTCTCCACCTGAAGACGCCCCACTCTATCCCCATTCACCTGGTTCCCAGTATCAACAGGTAAGGAGCCGAGCACTTCTGTTTAGTCCCAGATTTTTGTTTGGTGCGGTTTTTTTAAGCATTCAGGTTAACTTATATTCTAAACATTTAGCTAGAAGCATGTTATTAAGAAATAGCACACTGAAAGGTATGGGATTGCAGTTTCAGTTCCGCTTTGCCAGGCAATCACCAAATAATTTTAATATGAGAATTTCAGTGTTATCAGATCAGGGATTAACCGTCCATGGAGGTAGACGTCATTCCAGGCTAGTACACACTGATTTTATCTCTTTATTTTTTAATGCCTTGAAAAGTGTTTTATGTTGTGAGTTGTTTTCTTGTTTGATAGAATAAGATCTCAAGTCCTGATTTATTTTTGAGTTTTTTGAAGATTTTCGTAAAAATAAGGATGTGTTTGCTTTTATGTAACAAAAAAGTTATTTGAGCACTGATCTTCAAATCGTAAATACATATAAAATTTAAATCTACTTTAGGTTAAATGTCTCCTCTGTTAACATCTTTCAGTGGAAAGCCAGATCTGAAAGAAACCATACCAATTTTTTTTGAATGAATGAGAGAACGAGTGGACTAAATTGATAAACCCCCTATTCAGTTGCCATTTTTCTTTCCTTTGTTCCGATTCTGAATCTGCTAATTTAATTTCCTTTCCTGCCCAAACCCATTTGCCCCTCATCTTGCTTTCCTTACTTGACGTTCTCAGCAGAGCAGTTGGTAAGTGATGCAGCTCTTCCCGCTCCTCTGGAATTCAGGCACATGCCATAACCTCACCGTTGCCCTCGTGGTATGTTCACTTTCCTTGCAGTAGGTGCTTTTCTCACTAACACGCACAATCCTCCTGCTCCTCGATTCTCCACGATTGTTCTCCGAGCCTTGCAGAACAACTGAAGGGATAAGACGATGTGGTTTGCTAGATGAATGTGTGAATATGTTGAAAAATGTGCTCTTTCGGGACAGAGCAGCCAGAGAAAAGGACTGGTCTAGATTTTATTTAGTTTAAAACTAATTTTAAACGTTGCCTTCTTTAAAATAAGCTTTATGAATGCAGGTGTGTTTTCTCTAAGGTTTTAAAGAAGAAAAATGAACTAGTTCAATCTGCTGTTGAAAACAGGTGCACAATTCAGTATTTGCAGCACATAGCCTCTCTTTTCATCTCCCTTTTTTCTTTCTTGCCGCTTTTGCTTTGCATGTAAACGTTTGGTATTCGACAGGTTAAATTATTTAGCCAATGCCTTTATCTATAAGTGTGTTTACCTTATTTTTGCAACCAGAGAGGTGAGTGGCGGGGGTGGCGCTCGGGGCCGGAGCGGCTCTGCTGCGTGTCGATGATGCGGTTGCTGCTGCGCCAGGCTCAGGAGCCTCCCTGCCAAGGGCGCCGTTACGGGGCTTGTCGGGAAGCAGCCCAAAGGTTTGGTGTTGCCTCAAGCTCTCTGTGCTCTGTTGCAGAATAACCACGTGCATGGACAGCCCTACACAGGCCCGGCAGCCCATCATATGAACAACCCTCAGCGACCTGGCCAACGAGCACAAGAAAATTACGAAGGCAGTGAAGAAGTTTCCCCGCCGCAGACAAAGGATTAGTGAGAGGCACCTAATCGATTAACTTGCTCCATCAAGACTGTGCACCCAGGCCTTACAGTCCAACCTTTCTCTGTGTCTGGCTAATATTTAAAACTAGAAAAACTATTCCTAATCAACATGGAGTGGAGAGTCTATTCACTGTCTTATCTGCAGAAAATTGCTGTCAATATATAACCCGCCTGCAGTGGAAAGTGTATAGTGTTTTGTAATAAATGGCCTGATGCTAATGTGTAAATGGCAAAGGTGTATATAGTATATTAATGTTTGACTGTTAATTCTTAAGCAAGAAACTTTTTTTTTGTCTTGATGAGACTCACAGACCTACAAAAAAAAAACAAAAAAATAATTTCTTGATATATCTGCTGCGCTCTGCAACCAGTGTTGCCTGCCTCTTGGCAGTTGGATCAACTCCTTTACGAAAAAGCCTCTCCATGTCAACCACAAAAATAGTTTCATGTTAATTCTTTGCCACTGGAGTCGATTTTACTATGAGCAACGTTAATGGCTGGTAACCTTTTAATTATTTGGTTGATGTGGAAAATTGGTGATGTAACATTGTTTCTAGATCTTTTTTCATTGCCTTTTTCATTCTGGTATTAGGTTAATCACTTTGAAGCTATAGTTATGCTGTAACATTTAGCATGGCTTCACACCAAGTTAGTGTAGCCAACGGGGGCGGGAGGGAACGTGACAGCAGTTGTCCCAATGTGACAACTGTTTTGCGCAGAACTTTTTCTTCTTACACCTAGACTATAAAACGGGGAGGGAGAATGTGACAAACAAGTGGTTTTCAGTTTCACATATGTTCCTCACATCTGATGTTTGACAGTTCTGTCTCTGGGTGGGATAAAGAACACTTAGTTTTCAGTAATAGGAATTTAAAAGATTAAAAACAAATATGCAAAAATTTGCTATGCCAGGATGCCTGGAGCATAATAGACTGTATTTGGTGTGCTTGTTTTGTTTCTTTGGTAGAGCTTCTTAGATAAACTTCTAACACTTTCCTTCTACTGCATCCCAGGGAAGCGGAAGTCAACAAAATCACACCGTACTTGTGAGTGCCACTGCACCAAGTTAACTTGCTGGTTTTCTGCTCGTTCACAGTTCTACTTGAAAGCAAGAATTGTCTTAGCTCTTTATCCATTATACAGGAAATCTTACCATTAGAAGCAGGGTTGAATTATAAAAGAAACTACTGGTTAGTCATACGATTCTGAGGTATCTCTATTCCAGAATAAACATTTGTTTAAAGATTTTGAGAAACGCATCAGTAAATACTGTATTTAAATGAGAATTGGTAACTTGAATGTGTGTAATTTTTTTTTTTTTTTTTTTTTTGGAACCTGTCTAAAAACCAAATACCCCTGCAAAACAGATACAGCCCACCCTATACTATTTAAATATTTTGCTGTTTTATTTTATAGAAATTATTTTGCTGAATTCACAAATAGAATTTGATTTAAGAAGAATGTTTTGTCCTGTGGTGTGTGTTGTTTGGGGTTTTTTTTTTTGTTTGTTTCTTTTTGTTGTTTTTTTAATGGACTGTACAGAAAGGTGAATTCTGTGCAGTGGCACTATGCTGAATTCTGGAGCATCAATCACATTGAGATTCTGTGCGCAAAAAAAAGAAAAAGATTGGCCCTTAAGAATAAAATAATCAGGACAATTACACTGTAAAAGTTTCTTAATGTGATTTATCTTGTACTTTTTGTATGTTTTTATATATACATATATATATTTAATGAGCACAAGCTTGATGGTGTTTTTTACAAATGAGTTGATAGAAACACAAAGCTGCTGATCGAATTAAAGGTCTGTAGTTTTGAGTTGAACAGAGGAAGGATTAATTGCAAGTGACATCTTAGGCAGTGAGTGAAAGAAGGAAGAGACAGAGAAGAGCTTTGAAAATCCTGTGTAGCGGTGATCACTTTTATGCTTCCATGTTTTCTCTAGTGTTCGAGTTAATTCAGATCTTTTCCTACTTTTTTAGTAATAGCATTTTACCTGTGCTTACTAAATTTGGGTAAAGTTTTCCCATTTATTTTTGGGGATGCTTGTTGGAAGTTTTAACTCAAAAATAGCTTCCTGAGTATTCGGGAGAAATACTTCCTATTTATTTGGACTGGAAATTGTTAAACTGGCCATCTCAGAGGTGATGATTATGCATTTTTTACTGTATAGGTAAAATACCTAACGTGCTAGTTCAGCCTTGCCAGATGTGTCTGCTTTTCCGTAGTGCAGTGACCGTAGGGAGGTGTAAAAGCTGTGACGTTTGAAGGCTGTGACTCCTCCCTGCCCCTGGACCTTCACTTCCAGGGTGGCCAGTGGAGCGTTGTGGCTCTCAGTGGCTTCGCAGAGGGACAGTCCGTGGTGTTTGCTGCCGCTGCTGCTTTTGGGCAGACAGCCCCAGCACAAGGTGCAGTTTTTCTGTTTGGTTGTGCTCTTTGCTGTGCGCTGAGCAGTTGGGGTGCGTGCTCACCAGGCGCTGCGCAAGCAGCAAGCGCCCTGCGCCCGCTGCCATCCACGCCGCGCGCGGCGCCTCCGTGTCGAGGGCGCCCCTGGAAAGAGCAGTCCGTAAAGTGCCTAAAGATTCCGTCTCCCCGGTACCGATTCCAGCCCTGTTTCCTGCTCAGATGGCTGCTAGGGAATCCGTGGTCTTCCATAAAGCAAGCCAATAAGTCACGAAGCAATTTCTCGTGTTCTTGACAGCGCAAATCAGATGCGTAGAGGGGACGTTCGGCGGTGATGTTGTGTGATGGTTGCCGAGTGGTGCGGGGAGAAATCATAGCTAAGCTAAGCTGGATTTCTCCCTCCATCCATTGGAATTGCCCCTGCTTGGCAACTAGAGCCTCCTAACCGCCAGCCGTGGAACTTAAAACCTTTAAGACCTCTCCTTTTATTATTATTTTTTTAAACTAGTGTATCTTGCTGAAATTGAACCAGAAAGAAATGGAAGCCCCTAGTGCTGCTTGTGCTGCTTCATGCTAATTGTTAGAGTGAGGCTTTGAGACAGCGTGAGGGAAATGAAGTGATGAGTGTGAGGCCTTCTCTGCTGCTTCAGTGTGCCTAGCGTGTGTGTTTCAACATCTATACCACGGGAAAGCACTTGCTGTTCCCAAATTTTATTTTTCTCAAATTCCCAAAAAGAGTGAGATTAGCTCTTCTGCCAAAGCTAAGTGGGTAAAAAAGGTGGCTGCTGTGGCAGTTGGCTTCACTTTTTGGTTTCAGCAGATTGTGTCTACCTCCTAGTCTTGCTCGTAACTCTGCTGAGGCAAAACAGCTCGATGCTTTTGTTGGCCTGTGTTTGAGCTACTGGTGTTACAGGGAGGCTCTCAGGGCTGGTATTAACTGAAGACATAGGGGCAAGGCGGAGGAATTTAAAGACTAAATATATAGGCTAAAGGAAGAGTGTTGTGTTAGGAAACTTGTGGAGTTAGGAGTTAAAGTGTTTGGGTTGGGTTTTGTTAGCTAGCACTTGCAAGTCCATGTGGAGAGCAAGCCTGCTCTGCTGCAGGACCCGTGCATGCGTTTTGGTGAGGGAGAGCCACTGGTTTTGACTAAGCATTTCTTAGGCTTGGGAGCTCCCTGACTGCTGTGGCCCTGTGCCCGGACATCAGGACGGCAGGGATGTGCGTTCCCACGTCACCTCCTGCGCTCTCTCTTTCCATGCTGATGTTCTTCCTGCAGCCCAGAGGTGGTAGAAATCAAATCTAAACCTAAAGCCTTCCATCTAGAGCAAGACACAAGAGTCTGGGGCAAAAGTAGCAACATGTTGTAAATGGTGTGTGCTGTGCAAAGGTACTGTAATAGGCAGAAGGAAAAGGGGGTGCAGGAAAGCTGGCCATATCATTATATAGAAGAGGAGCTTCTGTTCCTCTCACCCGTAACCTCATGGGGAAGGCGGCACGAGTAGAGAGCTCGGGGAAGCCCCGGCTGCTCCTCCTCCTGTGGAGCTCTAGCGACCGCTACAGCCATAGGGACCAGGCGGTGCCAGGGCACGGAGCAGCAGCTGCCCGAGTGGCGCCCGGTGCTTGCCCTTGGTCCTGCCCGGCGTTGGTACCCCCTTCCCGGTGTTGGCCTCCAGGAATTCCTGGCCTTGGCCTCCAGGGACTGCCCCCCGCGTGGGCTGCACACCGGGGCTCCCCTCGCCGCCCACTAGCGGAGCCTGCTGCGCTCTGAGGGCTCTCGTGCCGGGGCAGCGCAGGCGCTACCTGACTGCTTCAGGCTCGCTCCATAAATCTGTCTTCGAGCCGTAGGAACTAACCATCTTAAATTGATACCTCGGTTGGATGCTTGGGGATTTTGTTTATTTTTTACAAGAGAAGCTCTTCATTCTTGACCCTAATCTCTTTCTCAGGTCTATTGCAGCAGAAGTGCAGACTGCCAGAGTGCTGGAGGCCGTCAGGGCTCCTGGTCCTGCAGTCTGACTTGACACAGACCAAGGCTTCCCTTGACACTGGATCTGCAGACTTCGGTGGGATTTGCCTGAGTCCTGTCAATGCCCTAGCGCAGATAGGTTGAAGCTGGGGTGTTGTGTGGATCAGGATAAACTGTATAAACCAGTGGGACACAAGGCAGCCAGGTAGTTTGCTTCGTTTACACTTCCTTGCGAGTAGTTAAAAGCAAGCACAGAACTACGAATTTCTGAGGGAGAAGGACCTCTCCTGAATAAGGGCTAACTTTTCAGCAGATTTAAAATACCCCTCTTACATTTCTTAGGCTTAGAATTCCGTAAAGCCACTTGTTCTTTTAAACAAATTTTTAGGTTGATTTTTACCTTAGGAAAAAAATGAAGTATAGCCTTAAAAACATGAGCACAATCATAAAATGATAGCGTCATTCTGCAGTGGTCAAAAACCAGCATGCGGTGTCCTCCAAGTTTTAACACTGAGCTGACCTTAAATGATGAAAATGGGGATGGGAGAGGAACAGTAAACAAATCTTAAAATCCAAACCCCAGCCACAGAAAAGCAGTCTGGAGGAAAATCTGATCGTTTCCTCCCTCTCTCTGACAGTATACTATTTAAATGTTAAATGTTATGTATTTATTTTTTTAATTTACAACTGGTGTCCAGTAGCTTCTGTTAACTTACCCGAAGCAGTGTCGGCTGTGTGGCTCTCACTGTCCTGATGCATTTGCACTTCTGTCTCCCTCAGTCCTTACCAGAACAAAGTATTTAAGTGTTCCTTTTCCCCATGTACGTTAGCTCCTACTCTTCATTTCCATTGTTTTTCCTGTCATGATGTGCTGCTCTTATTTATAGAAAGAGCAGGACTGACTGACTGCTTTACACGTGTGGTTTCACCGGAGCCATTAAGAGGGGAGCGATGTTCCTTTTCTGCAGTGATACCTTGAGGGATGGAGCTTTCTAAAGCATCGTAGCTTTATTTCACTGAAATACTGCTTGATTCCTGCCCATCACTTCTAAATCTTTCCTTTTCAAGTTTCTCATCCTAGATTGCCAGGATCATACACTATTTAGTATTTTTATGTTAATTGTCTTAAAATCAAACCCTTTTGCTTGCTGCTTTTGTTTCTCTTCCCTCCTTTTCCACCACACCGGACGTATCGCCAGGGGCTGCTGCAGCAGGGCAATGGTTTCCAGGCTCCCTGGCACCCGGAGATGGAGCCTCTTGCAGCGCGGCTGCAACAGCTCCGTTGCTGACGAGCTGGGATTTGATGATGTCCCTTAAATCTCCACTTTCCTGCTCCTGACGGTAGTCATGAATTCAAATAGCTTGTAGCGTTTCGGCGGGGGTTGTTTGCCTTTGTTTTCCACAGTTAGCATCTACAGGCAAATAAAATGTTCCCTAGATCCAGCCGGAATCTCTGTTTTGGGAAAGGCGGCTGATTCACAACAACTTAATATACTTGACTATGCTTAAATACATATAGGTGCTTGAGGCCTTAGGAGTCCTCGGAGGCAAATTTGAAAGCCTCTGTGCATAAAGACCGCTCTTCCCAACGCGCTTTAATGCAGTGCTGGCCCCGCGCTCCACCATGCCAAAGGGAAGCGGCCTCCACACTGCCACGGGGGCCATCAAAGAGGTCCGATCCGCAGCGACGCCCTCGGGAAGCCCACGGGGAAGGTGTTTCCTCCTGCTCTCCCCCCACTAGGATCCGCCCAGGGCGTTGTGTTCCCTCAGGGAACGCGCACATGGCGCCGGGCGGGCGTTGTGTTCCCTGAGGGAACGCGCACATGGCGCCGGGCGGGCGTTGTGTTCCCTGAGGGACCGCGCACGTGGCGCTGGGCGAGCGGCGCCCCCGCCCGCTGCCCTCTGCCCCTCACGGGGCCTCGACATGGCGCCCGCCACCTGCATGTGGGGCGGCTACAGGCTCCGACCACCCGCTCGGGCCGCGCGCCGCGGCTCCTCCGGGTGCAGGAGGTGGCCGAAAGCCCTTGTCTCGCGGTCCCAGCACATGTTTGTAGCCCCCGGGAAAGCGAAGGAGCTCCAAGTTCTTCGACTTGGTGGCACCGCGTGGTTTAATGAATGCTCGGCCTCTCACGCTGCCTCCTTGCCCTTCTGGAGTAGCATAAACCCCCTTTGCAGCTGAATGTTGTTTAAATGAAGCAGTTTCCAGGGAGGGCTCTCTGCCTCTAGCTCTTTGGATGTGTTGAGTTGTTAGGGAGGGTTGTTGTGGCGGGGAAAGCCAGTGAGCCTGACTGCTGGTCTCGAGAGCAATGTTACCGATGGCATGTGTGTAAGACTGAAACGCTGACAGAGAAATGTGTAACCCGGCCGTGTCAAACCTGTGAGGAGCCCGGCACGGGCTTCCCCAGCACTCCTGCAAGCTGAACCAAAAACACCTGCTATGGGAATGTAGACACTACTCAACAGCTACGGAAGGAAACGTCAACCGTGCCGTTTCTCTCGGTCTTCAGAGCAGTCAAAATGATTTTGCTGTAGGTTCTAGATTATGTATATAAATCTGATTGAAGTACCATCGGCAAACCTTAAATAAAATGTGGACTTAACTGAAGAACGGGCTAGTGGAGGAGTTTTGTGTTGAATGTATTGCCTTGTAATGTGGTGGAGTCGTTGATGAAGGACACGCGCTACGATGAAAACGGAGAAATAAAGCTGGGATGGGCCGAGCCCAGAAGCGTGGCCGGGCTCTCCGTTGCCTTTGACTGTCTCATAGCTCTGTGAAGACCAACTCCTGATGGCAGAGTCCTCGTTGCACAAGAACCACGTGAGGAACCGCTCCGGGGAGCTGCCAGATCCTCTGGCCCACCGAGGGCCAAGGGCTCTGGGACAACCCAGCCCTCCGCGTTACCAAGTGGTTATTGCAGGAACGGGGCCTCCTTTAGCACTCCTGGGTGCCGAGAAGCTCACAGAGGTCGATGAAGAGCTGGTGGATGAAGAATGACTCAATTAACTGTGTTAAAGAATAAAATGAAGTGAGACACCTAGGAAGCAGGGAACACCGGAGCTGCTGTAACTGCTACATTCCCTTTGAGGTAACCTGCCTGTGCGCGCGTGACCACGAGCTCTCTGGACAGGGGCGTGTTAGCAAAAATAAGTGCTAATGATAAATATTGCATGTACTGCAGCAGATTGCTGCCCCTTGAGAGTTTCTTACAAAGGGAGAGAGGAAAGCTTCCGAACGAGGCAATTTGCAGCTCCCACGCACGTTTTCCATCCTCGTGCTTCTCCTTGAGGATTCGTTAGTGCCGAAGCGGGGGAGGGGAAGCCAATTTTTAATTGAACTTGTACGGCAAGCATAAAATATCAAATGAGTTAGCCCATCAGCTGACTCCTTGAAACTCTTTAGCATTCGGGCTCCCGCTGCTTTTACATTAGTTGAAAATACAGCCCAAAGCCTTTTTTTCAGTTTTGATATTTGCTCACCTAGTAACTTCAGCGCAACCAAATCGGCACAGTTGTTGTGAAAGCTTTTCCCCCCACTCTCCCTTTTTCCCAAGCGCTCTGGACGGATTTGCACTAAGCCCTTTTTCCACCTCCTGTGGCTTTCCCTGCGTTTGCCCTGGTGCTTCCCCGCGAGCGGGCGGCGGGCTGAGGCCCCGCGCGTGCGGCCGCCTCCCGGCTCGGGGGCACCGCGGTGGGAGCAGCCGCCTTGCCCGCGCGCGGAGCGAATCTTGGGCCTGCCGTGTGTGTGCGGCCCAGGGCGAGTCGTCCCTGTGCCCTGGCCGCCTGCGCGAGGGCCTTCAGGTGGCTGCGTGGGCTGGGAGAGGATGGCAGTGAGGGTAGCGGGTTGTGCTGGGAGCTCATGGTATGTGTCCGGGCTTAGGATGTAGGATTTCACAGTATGCTCCTCAAAGAAAATATTACTTGGTCTTTCAGGAGGCGGGATCTGAAGCACTTCCTGACGAGGACTTCAGTGCTTCCCTGGTATGTGTCTTTTTTCTCTTTCTTTTAGAGAGTAAAGCTTTGTGCTGGAAATAAACCTCTGAAGCTCCTACAAAAAAATAACATTTAACGTCTTTCTCCCAAAACGCAGTTTGTTGGATTTCAAGGTTTCTGATGTCTTGCTTTTCTTTTTTCTTTTTCATTTTAATAATCATAACTATTACTTCTAAGCTTGAATTTATATGTGGTACTGATCTCCTGCATGCAGCATTCATCCATGAACTAAATATTCAGGATAAAATAATAATAGGATAAAAACCGTAGAAGCCAAACTGTGTCATCTTCTGTGTTATTAGAAACATCTGGCCTGAGCAAGAGGATGCTGTATATATTGTATATTTTGTACAAATGCAGTTACTAGGAGTGAAGAGGCCAATGTATGGGGGGCAATAGGGGTAGGAGGAGTGCAGGGTACAACGGGAGGATGCTGCGGGTTTTCTGCTAGATGGGGTTTGTGTTTGCTTTGCTGGCTTCTATGCCAAAGTGGGTTTTGTTGTAAAGTTACCCCCATAGAGCTGGGATCACACAGTTGCAGAAAGGCATCGGCTACAGAAAGACAGAAGGGGCTTCCTTGCCTTCCCCTTCCGCCCTGCAGAGGCAGCAGAAGCTTCTCCATCCTAAGCCCCTGCGGCTCCTCGTGCTGCACGTTGGGCTCCAACACTTACGGAAGGAAGGTGCTTCTCACGGGCATGCAGTGGGGAGGATCGGCTCCGTTTCCTCCTGCTCTGCCTGGGGAAAGGGACCCTATTCCAGTTTTATTTATGCTGTTTCCTTCATAGTACAATAAATTAACCTGCAAATCCTGGAATAAGCCACAGATCTTTATGGAAGAGGGAAGACCCTTAAAGTGTCTAGGTAGGAAGCTACTGCTTCGTTAAGCTACGTTTTTCACACCTCTCCATCGTGCACTGAAAGGCTTTGCCCAAAGCCATTAGCGCCGGGGCAGGAAGATTCCCATCGATTCCCTGGCTCATTCCCACATGGTCTTTTCCAAAGGAGCAACTAGAACATGCTGCACACATTCAGGCCAGTAAGACACAAGCTGGAAGACGGTGCTTGCTGCAACTTGGAGGCTGGCAGCTGTTATTACAGTTCCCTGTTACCTGCGTCAGGAGCACTTGTTCCCGAGGTTGGAGAGGGAGGATTTTGCCTTCTAAAATCCTCAGCAAACAACTGTATGAATTCAAAGCCAAATTTAGTATTGCACCCTGTATATTTACATTAATGGATCTGTAGCTGCCTTGAGCACTATAATATGGCATTTATTTATTGATTTGTGCAATTATCCCATGCTTATTACCTTGACACACTGATTTTCAGCCTGTTGGCTGTGGTCTGCTGCCGGCTGCTCAGGAGTTTAGGGCATAACCGGTGCCAGGAAAACACCTCCCTTCCCTAGAAAACGTAGGGATTATCAACCCCCAGGCATGGCTGGAAACCGGAGTTTCTTTCAGTTCCTTAAGTCTCTGTAACTTTTCCCTCCTTGAAGCTGTTTTTTCTGCCAGACATCTTTCCTTGTGGCTCTGCTCCCTCTATTCCTGCAGCCCGGTAGGCTCTGCTCTGCTCACCCAGCTGCCCAGTGTTGGCGAAGGCAGGAAGGCCACGGTGCCAGGCTTCCTTGTGCCCCTGATCCCTGAGGTGTCCCTCGGGAACACCTCTGAGGAGCTCAAGCTCCACGGTTTAGAGGGTGGCCTGCGCTTGCACAACCACTCCCTCCTCCAAAGCCTCTTCCTCGGCCACACAGCGGCTCTGGCCACTTCAGTCCTGATAGAACCATTGAATTAAGTGGAGCCTCCTTACGTAATAGTGGCTGCCTTTCTCTACCCTTTGCTTCTAAGTTTTAGTTTAAGAGTATTAGTAAGCACTGCTAAGTCACTGCATGTGTATTTGAATTCAGGTGAAGTTTCAAGTTTCTGAAATGGCACTTTACTGTCAAAAAAAAGGATTAATGGGATAAACTCTTTGTAACAAGGCGGCTTCTTTTCCGATTCTTTCACAACTGTATAGTGTAACAGCAGCACTTAAAGAAATTCTACATACATGATGCTGCATACTACCTATTCCATTGGTTTTTATCCTGAAGGATATAAACTACTCCTTTTAAGCTCTTGATACAGATTTACATGTAACTGCTCCACTGCTGCTAAATCCAGGAAAGCACTGCAGCTGCCACAGACCTGTATTAACACAGCAGCAGTTACTGACTTTTAGCAAGGAAGTGTTTCACCAGGCCTGGACAAAAGCTCCCTTTTCCTGGGTAAGATAACTTCCCACCTGCCCTACCACATTATTCCTTGGGGCTTACAAGGTCTTTGATGTCCTCACCAAAACCCTCCCAGTAGCAGCTGCTGCAGTCGTGCTATAGAGGAGGGGTTCCACTTCCACAGCAAATAATGAAGAAAGGAGCAGAGCCTTGACCTCTGGGGCTACAGGGAGGATGCCCTGCATTACAACTAGTTGTGATTAATGCTACAGTAATGGCTTTAGTGAGAACTTGTCACGACAAATGGATAGTCTGGCTGGGTATAAAACACTTCTTTGAACTTTTTGGTCCTTATATTAGGTCCCCAACTTGAGAGTAGTGCTTGAGAAGTACTTCCTGGGTAGGGAGTCCCACTGCACCTGGAAGCCTCTCCTCCAAAGAGAAGTAGCAGATAAAAAGAAGAAAACAATCCACTGAAACAGTCTCTGTAGAGGTGAAAAACTGTCTATCTCAGCTGGGCTTGCAGATCACCCGACCCAGCCGAGCACTATCTGAATTTCAGCAATACATGACAACTAACACAAACTAAACTTTAAAAGTTTATTCTGTAAACTCAACGCGGGGTCCTTAGTTCTCCTTCTCCTGCACAGTCTTTGTTCCCCGCAGCCTGCCCGTGCGACGGGCAGCAATGAGACCGACTTTGCGCCCGGCAGGAGCGTCTCTCCGGATGGTCGAGGGCTTGCCGATGTGCTGGTGGTTGCCACCACCGAAGGGATGTTCTACCGGCTGCGGAGAAACAAGTCAGGAATGCCATTAGCAGAAGTGATCGGTGAACATTTGAGCTTTTTGTTCCCTTATATCCCTGCTGCTGTTCACAGCGTTTCCGTACAGTAACTATCAAGAGCTGCTGACCACCCCCACTGAAGGTGAAATCACAGAGCTTTCGGGGACCCTTTGTTGGCAGAAGCCTCCTATTATCTTTTCCACATCCAGTCTACTTCAAATCCTCTCCTCAAAAGCAAAGAATCAAATGAAGAGGATAACTGAAAATGGACTCACGTTCATAGCCACACCACGGACACGTGGCCAGCAGTTCCTCTTTGCCTTGTATTTATGGTAGGCACGGCCAGCCTTGAGGATCGGCTTGTCGATGCGGCCTCCTCCAGCAACGATACCTGGAATTGGTGGCAGGGATGGTAACATGAAAGGGCAACAGGCAACACAAGAGAAAAAATCCTTGGCAAAGACTAGCTCCAAGTAACACTTGTTTTAAGATTAGGGCTCCAAGACCAGTCTTTAGCAATCCCAACTATGTCTCCTATGTACCTCTTATTGAGGTTTTTTCCCCCCCTCCCGCATGGTCCTCCCCCTTCAAGAGTTTTCCATTTTATTGCTAAGCTCTCTTGAACTACATGAGCTAATTAACAATTATTTCAATTAAATAAAAGTATCAACTCAAAGATATAAAAAGACTGGTTCCTTGAGGCTTAAGAGCTGGGTCTGACTTCTGCAGTCTATTCTTGTTGCAGGACTGACTAGTCGTTACTCCTGTTGATGTCTTCTGACCAGAGGCAGGGACAGTGGCTGCTGCTGCTGTGCCTAGCACTGCACTTTTAGCTGCTTAAGCGCAGCAGCAGCTCTCGCAGGCAGAGCTGCCTTCTGTTCTAAACACATGCCCTGGGCTCCTTCAAGTGTCATTTGCTGAAATACATCTGTCCCTCTGCTGAGAGCCAAGGGGCTATCACACCTGATTCAACCCATTTCTTAACAGCAGGATTTCTTCTAGTCCTTGTCAGGGTAGAAGGTGCTTTCCAGGGTGCTTCATCCAACTGCTGCCATCTAGAGCAGCTAAACACCCTGAGCACCAAGCCAACAGGCTGTGGGTGCATCTGGAGCAGGAAGCCACGAGTGCCACTTTCTGCACGGCTTTTCCCCAGAAGACTGGGGATTTTACACGCTGTACAATCCCCCTGCAGGTTGAGGGCTACCAGTATCCCCTCTGCCATCCCCTCACTAAGCCTCCCCATATTTAAGAAGCAACCTCGGCCCTTGCAGGATTGGGACATCACACATGTCAGGCACAGAACCCAGCTGAGCACACGTGGCTCATAGGGGTCACACGATGCAGGTCAGAGGAGACCTCTGGTCTTCCAAGTACGCTGCACATCTCAGCCTCGAGCAGGCAGCACTGGGAAGGGGGCCCCTGCTTACCCACAACAGCCCTGTTGGCAGAAGAAATCACTTTCTTGGAGCCGGAGGGCAGCTTGACCCTGGTCTTCTTGGTCTCGGGGTTGTGGGAGATGACGGTGGCGTAGTTGCCTGAGGCGCGGGCCAGCTTGCCGCGGTCGCCGGGCTTCTCCTCAAGGCAGCAGACGATGGTGCCTTCCGGCATGGTGCCCACGGGCAGCACATTGCCGATGTTCAGCTGAGCTGCACGGAGCAAACACGGGGCGCCCGCGGCTTCCTTCACGCTCCAAGGGAAGGGCACGGGCTCCCGCAGGGTGCCACCAAAGCACCCCACAGTGCGGGGCAGGGGCTCCTCTCCCTCAGGGCAGTTTAAGGGAGGAGCAAAGGGGACTGCAGGTAAAATGAACCTCAAGGCTTGCCCACACTATGGACAGGCCGGTCAATTAGAACAGACTCCAAGCAGAGTGGGCTTGTTTAAAGCTGCTGGAAGCCACTGCGTTGTGGCCTGCAACTGCAGTTAAACACCCTGAACGTGGCGCGCTGAGGCGACGGGCGTTTCAGCCTGCCGGGGCTCACCTGGGCAGCCCTCTAGCCACGACTCACCTTTCTTGCCACAGTACACAAACTGCCCCGTGT
>JAVCKT010037072.1:9266-76707 GCA_032273925.1 Rhynchotus rufescens | reverse complement strand
TTTCACTGCTGCTACCATGAGACTTGAGGGTTTCAGAAGTCCAAGTGCCAGGTGCAACACAAAGCCAGAGAGAAGCAGCTCCTCCTTCCCAAGGGTGCCAGGCCCACCATTACGAGAGATGGAGGCCCAAGGCGTGCGTCCCTTATTGGTAAATCTGTCCAGCATGGTCTAAATAGAAGATAAAAATCTCTACCACCCTGCCAGCCTCATTTCTCTCTTTCTCATGTTCTTATAGTCTCACTACTTATATCCTTTTCTTCACCAAGTTGTATGAGTAATGTCTTTAACATGTCTCGCGTAGGGGAGGATAATGCTTATAAAACCACAGTATTCTACCCATTTTTTTCTGCGTTTTCTTTTTTTTAAAAAAAAAGTCTTTGGGGTCTGTCTTTCTAAGAATAAGAATATTCTTGTGTACTGACCAGCTACCTTGAACTTGAGATAGATGGTGAAAATTGGAATGCAGTTTGTTGGAAGTTTGTTGGAAGAACTGCCCTGCAGCTGCAGGGCCTCTGAATCCATCATTCGTTTGGAGATTTCCTTACAAGATTCATTCAGATGTTGCAAATGCGTTTTTAAATTTAACATGCATGTAGACAAAAGCCAAGATAGACTTTAAAATTACAACCACCTGTATGCAATATATTTCCTATGATACTTTCTTGATTCTTAGAACTCTTTAAGGATTTTGATTGATGTTTTATAGCTCCAGATTTCCTTCTTCCTAGGCAGGCTTTTCTTCTTCCAGCTAGAACATAAATCTGAGTTAGAGCTTTATATTTTTATGAATTCCAATCCCTTCTTGCCCAGCACTATCTGGAGACATTGTCTGTAGATGGTATCTTCCTGGGATGGTATCTCTGGAGAACTTCTATTCCTCAATCACAGGTTATTTAGGACTAATCCAGGAAAAGCCTGTCATGGAAGAATTATTGCCTTTGGCCTAGAGCAGAGCCTAGTATGTATTTGAATGATTGTCCTGTAAGACTAACGACTCTTGAGTAGCCTCTATTGCTAGCTCTTTTCTGGGTGCAATGATTCTTCCTGGTGGCTCTTAGGCCAAAGTGAAGTTAAGAATAGAAGCCACAAAAAAAAAGAAAAGTCACTCAACAGTATGACAAAAATAACAAAACACACGAGATTGGTCAACTGATATATACACAAAGATTGGATTTATCTCACTTGCCTTTACTTGCTGTCAGTACAGTGTAGTTATCTACAGCTGCTATTCACATTAGGAAACCTTTTGTCAACAAAGAAAAACAGGTACTCCTAGGGCTTCAGGCATATATTAAACATCTTTAGGTAGCACCAGGCCTTGGTTTCACTGAGCAAGATCTTCGTTGGCATAAAGCAATCCTAGAGTGATCTGTCGGACGTCAAAGTATTCTTGGGGGCAGGAGATTAACATCTCTAGCTGTTTAATATATGTTTAATAGTACACTATGGAACAAAGAAGGAAACTGTCGGTTAGAGAGGAGGGAGTGAGGGGAGAGAATTACAAACTCAGAGAGCAAAGAGGAAAAAAAGTGCTAATTAAAATATTTCCACATTAATTTTATATAAAACTTATGCTTCAAACATTGTATAATAGCAGTTGCTGTGCTCGAGAGTTGTTGTTAAAAAAAAAAAACAACAAACAATTTGGAAACTCATTTCCTATTATTTAGTTCATTTCAGGGTTCCAGTTTGCAGGATAGTGAGCAAACTGCTTCTTACATCAACATTCAGGAGAAGAATTTCAAAAGTAAGAAAAGTTACGCCAGAAAGAAAAGCTAGCCCCATGCCCAGAGCAGACAAGGAAACCCCCCGCACACCCTCTGAGGGATATAGGAAATAAGCACTGCAAATAAAGTAAATGTCAGCGCCGAGGTAACCACTGTGCTCTTCATTTAGACCTGCTCACTTTCATGGTTGCTTACTGGGTATTTTATTTGCTTGGCTTGCAGTTACCACTGTAGTATTAAATTGCAAAAACATACAAACAAAAAAGCCCCCATTATTCTGTTTGTATGTGCCTCCGTATTTCAGTGGCAGCTTAAATATTGGAAAGAACTGGAGATGTAAGCTGAGGTTTCAGTGCTTGACAAACCCTATAATGATGACACCCTGGAGCTAAAACTCCCCAAATTCTCTTGGTGAGCAAGAACTGAAGTTTTCCATCTTGGCCAAATTTTATATCTGACCAACTCTATGTATTTTACTTGCAAACTCTGATGTGATTCCCTATACACCTATAAATTGCTATGTAATGTTAATTGGCCCCCTCTCTGCAAATGCAGCTACATCGTTTCAGCAGCGTATGAAGCATTTGTTCCTTTTCTTTTTCTCACAAGCTATTCAGCATTTATCTTGCTAAAGCTCCTGAGAGGAAAGGAACTATGTAACGGTAAAATACCATTTTCTTTAAGTGAGAAGTTGAATATTTTAAGTCTAGGTGTTAGGTATAAATCATAAAGATGCAAGAACAAGGTGACAGAAGGGGTCCTGCTGTGCTGACGTGCTGCTAGGACTACTTAGAAGCAGGTCAAAAAGCCCTCTCATTAGCTTGCTCCAGGTTAAAACCAATCAGCTGAGTTCTGAAGAGAAGCAAAATGATTCTGTAACTGCTCAGCTGGGCATAAGGGCAATCCTGGTGGTGCTGAGATGGCAAACACAAGAAGGGAGCAAGAAATATAGTTTTTTGCTTTTCCTGGCGCTGCTGAAGCTTAATATTCCAATAAACAGCATTTTCAAGACACCAAGTGCATTGCACCATTGATTTTTTAGAACAGCCCTTGTTGGTTTGTTAGCAAACAAAGAGCTTGTACTTTGAATTGTAGTGTTGGTGCCGGTGTGTATGAGCCATTTCTATAGATTATTAGTCTTAGAGGTTCATAACAAAAATTATGAAGCATTCCAATTATGACAAAATATATTTTCACACAAGTTTCTCATACATGGTGAGTTTAAGCAACTAGCTACATTTTTAGAAGGAAATCTGAGGCTTTTCCTAGAGCAACAGCATGACAATATCCAGAAGGAACTGGACTGGCAAAGTAATAAGAGTGGCTGGAAAAGCAAATTGTCCATAAGAGGTTAATCTTTAATCTCTTCAAACAGGTCATAAGAAACTACGCATGTTCTTAAACAGGAATTTTGACATTGATTTTAAAAGCATCTATTTGGACAAATCAAAAGTTACACAGAGAAAATTAGATTTGTTTCAGCTTGCTAGGGGGTTGTACCACAAGGCTAAAGGTGGCAATTTCTTAAGCCAGATGATGTGCTCTGATGCCACTGTCACAGGCAAAGGGGATTTTGAAAGGATTATTTCAAGAAGAAAACATTCAATGAAGTCTATTCATGAGTGCAGAGACCTGACTTGGAGTATGTGTTAATTTTGTTTTAAAGTTATCTGTCCTTTGTCAAGCCAGGGGTATAAATGAACTCAGTTCCTTTGGTACCCTGTTCCCCAAGGATGCAAAAAGGACCGATTCACTTTAGGAAGAGATTTTCTTTTCTCAGCGAGTGTTCAAACCCGATCTTTCTAATCAGATTCTCTCAGTTTGGGAGCACAGCTGCCTACTTTTTTTTGGTCTCCTAGCAGCTACTGCAGTATCAGGGGAAAGAAAGGGGTTCATCACCCCTCTCCTTGGTGAGGAGGTGGGGATTTAACCCTTCACTTTCTTGCCAGGCACCTAATGGCACGCACTGTAGTGTGCTTGGTTTGCTTCAGACAACATTGTATTTGAGTAAGGGTTTGAACAGCTTTAATGTCTTCAGTTCTACAAAGGTGATGAGAAAACAGACGGTACATGGTTAAAAAATCTAGTTTTGTCTTAGTACAATTTTTCCATGTTTTGCTGCTGCAAGTGTATTTTGATTACGAATTAGTGTCAGATAAAACCACCAGAGCCGCTAATGAAGAGCTGTGTCAACAAACTTCTCTGTTCTTTTTTATGCCGCCAGCCATGTGAGGAAGTTAGGTGAAAACCAGGCTACTGGCAGAGAGGCCCAGGGCTCCCAGTTTGCTGCATCTTGGCTAACCCATTCTGTCAGTGCTCCGTTTCTAGCTGCATTTATGTCTTGTTGATTGGAAAATACATTGGGGGAAATGCAGGACTCGACCAGCTTATTTGGATTGTATTATTTGCCACAGAGATCACTTTATGCTAGAAGCAGTGATTTATTGTCATTCATACTAATAAATATACTAATAATCTTCTGAAGAAAAACGACACCCAAAAATCTTAAGAAAAACATAGAGCAATCTTGCCAGAAAAGAATAGGCTTGTTAGATTTGCGATGGCAGAAAGAAACCGTCAGTAAGTTGAATTTGGTCTTTAATTATTTAAATTGTTAATGAAAAATAATTTAAAAAGTCAACATGAGCTCTCTCAAGCAAATTGATTTTTGAAAATGTTTTAGAGCATTAAGGCTCCTCACTGTTGTCTGAACTATTTTTTCTTTTTTTTTCTTTTATTCCCCCAGTCCTGTCCCCTGTGCTCGAGCAGATCAGGAGCTGTAGAACAGCAATCTCCTTTTGTTTACTTGCATTTCAGAGAGAATTGAACACGCCACAGATTCTCCCCCTCTGCACAAACCCCAGAAAGACGGAGGTATGACAGCTATTCCAGCAGAAAAGAGGTTTTTTGGGATGGAGAATGGCAAAGACTGGCACCTGAAAAAAAAAATTAATCCTTTTCACAGCCACATTTCTTTGCTTTTGAGATAGCTCTCCTTTTCCATTTCAGTTTTAGACTTTTCCAACCAAAGGGAGCAAGAAAGCAAGGGATTTTCTTTGTTGTCCTCAAGTTTGAGAACAGGTACCCATCAGATCAGCTCAATTAGCACAAGCACAACCATTGAGGGGGACCTGCATTTTCACAGTGCAGCCATCGAGACATAATTCTGCAGAGATAATGCAGCAGGAACGATGCAATGTCTCTGCACACTGGAAAATGTTCATCTACAGCTGATTTATGTAAAATGAACAGCACCCCTCAGATGTGCTTGTTGATCTGAGGTTAGTTCCAGCTGCAGCTCGGCTTAGCTGCTGCTTCCAGGGGCTCAGCCTGGGCACTTCTTTTGGGGACATTGTTCTGGCTTGCTAGTGTGTGCTGTCCTCTGTCTACCAGCCATGGTCTGTCAGGGTTGTGGGGATGAATGGTTCACCACAGCATTAAGCAAGGATTAGGCCAAAAAGCCAAGCAAACTGTTCAGGACACTTTGCAGCCTGTTGCATAAGAACCAGAGCAGGTAATCACAGCAGCTTTATTATCTCCAAAAGTGTATTATCTCCAAAAAAGCAACAATAATTCATGTCACATATCTATGTTTCTTTGGCTCCCACCACTTGTAGGGTCTTACCAACAACTGTGCCTGGTAGTCTGGGTTAACTGGGGTGCTAACATTAACCTTTGATACCATTGGTACAAGACAACCAAGCAAATCATAATGAAATGCTAAAATCGGACAATTGCACGAGTCAAAAGATTCTAAAATGTTGTCATACAACTAGGATAACTATGAGCCCTCAACCTTCATGCCACAATGAGACATTATACTCATTTAGTTGGGGAGAAATGTCTCCCTCCAGGAAGATACATTTTTACATCATTTTTACATTTTACATGATAGGGATTTTCTACCTGTCTCTGGAATACTCACTGCTGGTTTATCTAGTCTAGTAAGCCCAGTAAGATCTTTTTTTTTTTTTATGGCCTCAGTTTATTAGTATCCAAAATTGACTCTTTCATTTCAATCTCCTTTGCGGCAGCAGCTCTTTATTAGAAACTTAATAAACTTTGTGTATGTTCTAAAGATAATATTGAAAACTCCAAAATTGTGTTCTGTTTTTTTTTATGTAATTGGTGTAGAAAAGAAAAAAAAAAGAGGAGGAGATCTAATCCTACTGGGCCTTCTTCTTTCTCGTTTGCTCTCTCTCTGCCTTTTTCCCCTTTGATGCTAAGCAGCAAATTTTAATTAGCTTCATTTCCACAGTTCAGTCATGCATATGTAATCTTCGTTCACACTTTTATAAAGTAAAATTAAGTGAAAGGAATTGGGTAATAATAGAAAGCTTGTCTGAGCAGAACAAATGTGAATTATCAAACAGAAGGAGAAATGACTGGGACTACAGAGCTTGAGGTTGTGCAAGGTTTGAGGTGGTTTCTCTGAAATGGGACTGTATAAATAATACATTGAAACAGGTGCTGATTATCCTGTTTTGGGCCTGTTTTGGGCCTCTTTTGTTCGTTATGTACTTGGGCTGTTGAGGTACAGTGTAACCACTGAATGTGAGGAGACTGCTTAATAACAGCTTTCTAATATTTTGCTTTTATCATGAGCTGGAAAGCATCACATGAGCTTGTCTAATTAATAAAAATCTCTTTATGAACCCACTCTTAGGCTTGGTATTGGAGCAGATCACTGCGCTGGGCCCCTCTCTGACTATAACTGCAGAGGCTGCTCTGCCATTTTGCATTGTAATTTAAAGGTTTCCTAATCTATATACACACCCTCTAATTAAATGTTCCCAGGGGTTACCTTGGGAGCCTTCAGTGCTATGGTTTGAAACTATAACTAAAGAGTGTATTAAATTCATTCCCCCAGGGGTGCAACACAGGAGGGGGCAGTACGTTTTCACTCCTGCTGCTCCTGACTATTAGAAAGGATGAGCATGATTAGGGTTGCTAGCTTCCTTATTTGTATCAGCTAAAACATGGAGATGGAAATTTAAAGGCAGACTATTAATGTGTCTAAATCTAGAGCTTTTCTGTTTTAAAAGTTCTTATAAGATTCATTATGGTCTAAAGAGGCAGTTTAAGAAGCCACCAGTCCAGCAGCAGCAGCTGAGAAATCAGAACCTCCCACTGATGTAAAGCAGTTGGTGGCCACAGCAGCTGCAGCGGATGTGGAGATGTTGTTTAGAGATAGGCAAAGTAGCAGAGCACGTTGCTGTTAGCACATACGGAGCTCAAGTATGAAGCCAGGTTAAGGTTAAATGCATAAGCAGATAGTCACCCTCCAGCCTCAGGCCACGTAATAGGCCTCACCCTAACCCAGAGCGCCAAGAGAAACTCCTCCTTTTGTCCCTGAGCAGCAGATCTGATTACAGGAAATGAGAGTCACATCTAGGACTTTTTTTCCTCTCTTTCTAACCCTGCTTTGCTCACAGTGACTGGGGACAGCAAAGACTTAGGTTAATGGTTAACTGAGCAGTGTGACCACAGCGGAGCGCCTGCTTCCTGCTGGCCAGCCTGGGGCTGAGGCTGCCGCTGCGCCCAGAGGAAGTAGTGAAGACAAGTAGGGAAGTTCGAAAGCGGAGCCCTCTGCAGCACGACACGCTGGAAACCGGCTCCTTCGCTTGGGTGAGAAGAAAGGAGGAGAGCGGCACCGGAGCAAAGCCTGTTTGTGAAAACAGGTAACAGCTGAAGCGCTGGGTGTCAGGACGCAGCCACCATAACTAATAACTAATGAAAGCGTCAGGTGTGGCTGTTTGAGAGATTTGCCTTGTACCTGGCTGTGTTCAGAGGGGTGAAGGAAGGAAGGACGGATTGATCCTCCTGTGGTGGCTCTGAGTGTTGGTGGGTGTAGGGGACCTGCTCATGGCAGCACAAATGTCCCCCTCGGACTGCTCTGAGGTCATTGATCACAGCCATGTCCCTGAGTTCGAGGTTTCTCCGTGGATCAAGATCACTTTGGCCATTCTCTACTCGCTGGTCTTTGTGGCGGGGATCTTGGGCAACAGCATCACTATCAAGACCACCAGGATCCTGCAGAAGAAGGGCTACCTGCAGAAGGAGGTCACGGATCACATGGTGAGCCTGGCCTGCTCCGACCTGCTCGTGATCCTGCTTGGCATGCCCGGAGAATTCCTCAGCGCCATATGGACACCCTTCTCCACCCCCAACGGCAACGTGGTTTGCAAGCTTTACTGCTTCCTTTTCGAAGCGTGCAGCTACGCCACAGTTCTGCATGTGGCTACTCTCAGTTTCGAGAGGTACGTGGCCATCTGCCATCCTTTCAAGTTCAAGGCCATCTCCGGACCCCGCAAGGTGAAGCTGCTCATCACCTTTGTGTGGGTGACGTCTGTCGTTGTGGCTCTGCCCCTGCTTTTTGCCATGGGCACGGAATATCCCTTGGAAATCATCGAGGGCTACCAAGGCGTGACGGCCTGTGTTAAGCCTATGCCCCGGCACCACATCCCCGAGTTGAGGCTCAACATGACCATCTGCACCAGCCTCTCCTCCAAATGGCCCGTCTTCCAGGCCAGCATCTTCAGCGCGTTTGCTGTCTACATCATCGTGCTGGGCGCCGTGGCCTTCATGTGCCGCAGCATGATGAAGACCCTGATGGTCAACAAGAAAGGAACCGTTGCGGTGAAGGGACACCAGGAGCAGCCGCTGAGGAAAAACCAAAGCTCGGACAGCAAGAGCTCCAGGAGACAGATCATTATATTCCTCGGTAAGAGCTGTGTCCTGCTTTGTATCCCTTACTCCTTCTCATGCCGTCCTTCCCAGACTGGAAAGAAAACTGCCCTCTTACCGAGCACCCAAACAGGGGCAGCTGGGTGTGCAACTGAGATAAAACAAGAGAGAGGGTTGCTACTGGTTGCAATTAAAAATGTGCTTCAAGTAGTCTGATTTCCCTGCATGCGTTTGGCTAACTTTCTCTCTTTTGTCATTAGAAAAAGTGAGAAGAGAGGCAGATGGAAAAACCAATTTGCTTTCTATTTTTTGTTGTCAGATTGCACTCCTGCCTGTCTGTTCCTCCAAACAAACACAAACGGGTAATAGGCATTGCTGCCTGACCTTTGGGATATCGATAGGCCCTGAAGCCTGATTATAAAGTAGCTCTATTGGCATTTTTTTCCCATTAAATTAAAAATATGTGCATATTTAGTAAGGCTCTTGATAGGGGAGAGAATGCGGAGCAAGATCTGAAGCTTGTCCCACTCTGAAGACACGTCCCTGTTAATTCCCGGTGTTCCCAGGAGGGCACTTACTGCACTTCAGTTATGGCTGTGTTGCGCTCAAGCTTCACCAAAGCTGGGATGTAGAGTTGTTTTGGTCTTGCAGTTTGCTGCTGCCCTCTGATATTTTTTCCTGCTTTTATTTGAAGGCCTATAACTTTGGAATTATATTTGATTCTGATCTCTCTCACCACATTTGTCAGACAAAAACTAATCAAGTTGTCATTTCACTAGCTTGGAATCTTTCCGGGCTGTGATCCATGTAGTCTGTGTATTTGTTGATGCTCTTTGAGGTACCCTTCATCATGCCCTGGCTAAATTACAGCTAGTTCGTGTTTTTTTGGATTGCTTAATATGATACTTGGATATAATAAATGAAGCGGCTTCTGTAAGAGCGCACAGTAGACCTAGGATTTCTGTGTAGCTTTTTAGTGCTCTGCCTCATATTCCAGAGGGAGAATCGAAGCTCATGGCACTGTCCACTGGTAAGACTTTCAGTTAAATTGATTTTTGAGCATCCTGTGCTTTTTCAGCTAGTCCTGCTTGTCAAGGTCTGTGGCTGTGATATGAAGATGCAGCTAAGGAGGCTTAGTGCATCTGTCCCCGTCTCCCAACTTCAACACATATCTGAAGGAAGACAGTGAAAAATCAGACTAATATGGCCTAGGCCTGAGGAGTGTTAGGGGAAAAAAAGTGCAGACCTATATAGGCTGACAAGGGGTTCAAGTGGGAGATACGACACTTGATGCTCTATGGAGCAATTTCTTGTGAACCAGGCTGTGCTGAAGAAGAAATCTGTTCCTAGCTCCTGTCTGCCAGCAATGCAAATCACATGGGGGGCTAGAGCCTCATGTTAGGGTGATTAAAAGGGCTCCTGATAATATTAGTCCACTGAAATGCACTGACTGCTGGGGCCGAAGCTTGATAAATGCTAAACAAAGCACTTTGCACAGAGTGGAGCAAGAGATAGGGCTCTGCTCTTTAAGTTAAGAGCTACTGTGGGATCCTTAAATGTCTGTGGAACTCACTCTCCTTGTAAATTATCAGCCTGGCTGCATTAAAGCACAGGCTTGATCCCAGTCCTGTAGCAAGTTCTCGATAGGTTGTGAGGGGACAGTAAAATAACTGCAGCATTTCTTCCTTTCCTTCATTACAGCTCTTTCTCGATGGAGGTCCAGAGTGGCACAGGTCAGACCAGGCTGCTCGCAGAAGGGCTAGCGAGCTAAATGAAAGCCCCTGCTTCGTCTCTTATCTTCAGGGAATTAGGCACCAATATCTGATGCTTTCTGTGTGCTGTCAGCTCTCTGGAGCTGGTAGATACTTTTGTGAATTCTCCAACATGATTTCTGTGGCATTTTTCAGATGGCACTTAATATAAGCTGTGCTAATTAACTGAGGTTGTGAGATAAATTAATAAACTGAAGAGTAGAAAATCCAGGAGAGGAGTGGAAAGCAGTGTCATGAGTAGACTTTGTAAGAGTGATGCTTTAGGGCACTTTGAACCTAGATGAAATGACAATATAAATTGTTTACAAATCGCTGCATTTAAATATAGTGATTTAGAAATCCTCTTTGTTTTTCATTTAACAGATGGGTCAAATTAAAACAAATATTTGCTCATTTCCAACATATTTCACATTTAATGTGAAATGTAAATGACAGGATATAGCAAGATGTCTTCGAACATCCAACAGCAATAAAAGCAATTTAGCATTTTTTGCTTTGTAGTTGTTAAAAATCTAAGTTCTATAAAACAGAGATTAAATTCATAAATCTGCAGACGATGAGAAAAAGATAAATGGAAAAAGATGCACGAACTGGTGCTTTTTTAGTGCCCTGCTGTTTGGCGCCATTTGAAATAATTTGTGGGAATGAATTGTGAATGTTAATGATAGTCGAACCTGCTCTCTGCCCTGCTGGGGAAGGGAGTAGGCGACTTGGGGGACACATTGTCCCACTCCCATTGTCACATTGGGGGTGACACCACTGCCACGAAGGAGGGAGGCGATTGGGACACCTCTGTGCTGGGGCAGCCTGAGGTTCTTCTCACTCTCGAGGAAGGTGTGAGGACGGTCAAATCCTGCCCTGTTGTTGTGCCCCAGGTTTGCTCTGGGTTTTGTGCAGGCATCGGGTGCTCGGTGGTGTCTGTTGAGCTTGGGGGCACGGCTGAGCAACACTTGAGTGCGTGCAGGGCTTTGAGATCTTGTCTCTGCTCAGTGATCCAGCTCCTAAAATGAGGTGTTCCGTGGTTTCGGCTGGGCTGTGACATAGTTCCTGCAGTCTCTGTTCGTGTGGGTTACTTAACCTCTCCTGAGTCATGTGGAGAAACTCCACCAGTGAGTCTGTCTATGTGAATGGAACAGATCAGAGTCCAATTTACACCACGTGGATTATCCTTGTCCTTGGTCAGGCTGTGCAGCTCCTGCTGGGACAGCAGGTCTCCTTCTCTGCTGCATGGGTCTGCATTAATGCAAGGGCAACGGTGTGGCTTGCCATCAAACCACATCTCACTGACCTGAGTTTAGGCCCTGTGATGAAGCAAGCTATGACTAAGCCAGATGAAAACTTTGTTGCTTCTAAAGCTTCTGTGATATTTCCCTTGGCAGATTCCGTTTCTGTTCTTCTGCTAAAAACTTTAATTAGTCCGTATGCAGCAGCCTCAGGCCTGTTACAGTAAACAAGTTGAAATAAGAATGCCCTTTAGAATCACCACATTCCCTCTGTTTTTCTTTGTGTACTCCTCCCATTCACCCTTTGGAATGATGATTTTCTCGGCTTGCATGGCAGAAGGGGACTGCTAGGTACCATTGCATGCTTGATGGCATGCCTGCTGGCATCCGCATTTTTGTCGGATTTTCTGTCTCCTGAACGTGATGAGACTTCTGCCCATCCTGATCTCCTGCATCTGCAAGGAAGAACAAAGTCTTCCAGCTGCTAAGGTAGCTGCACATCACGGCAGATGCGCTGCTGGAGCCGCGGCGGCGGCCGGAGCTGGAGCTGGAGCTACCTAATTGGGACCCTGCTGGTCCCGTCCCATCTCCGCCGGCAGAGCCAGACCCTCCGTACTGAGCGGAGCAGATCGGCTCCTTGCACCGACTCGCTCCATCACAAACGAACTGGAGCTGTGCTGCTTTCGGGACCTTCTGCCCGTAAGATGAATTTCGCCTACGTGCCTGGATAGCAAATAGCCTCCAGCTTCTTTAATAAGCAGGAAAGGGAATTGCCTGTCATAATGTACGTGCACTGCCTCTTCTTGGAAAGTCCTTTTTAAAAAACTAACTTTTTCTAACTTTCGATTTGATCTAACCCCTAACTATGTCTGTCAAATATGCAGGATGAGTCTCCACCTGAAGACAGTAGCAAAATTGATTGCATGTGGTTTGACATAGTGCAGGTAGCTTCGTTTCTGGTCTTATGAACACAGTAGCAGCCAGAGACTCTAGAACTGCAGCGGGTGTCATAGAAGGCAGTCCCTGCCCCTAAATTCAAATATAATAATCAAAGGGAGGGGTGGAAAGACAGAAGGAGGTGCAAGGTGGAGGACCGAGGCCACGAATGACATGAATGAAACGCTGTGGAGCATCTGCAGAGCCTTGGACTAGTGCCCTTCCCTGGGCTGCCTGGTGCCTTCTTGTGCCACTTCTTGGTAGTGACTGTCACAATGGTGGCAAGCTCTTTTATGCTATAATAACACTAAATGCCACTGTAAATACCATGCAAACAGCTGAACCTGGCTGTAAGATAAAGCTAGATAAAACTTTGAGGGACCATACAAGAATCTTTCTTTAAAATAGAAAATTAGAAATTAGATAAAACTTACTAGAACTTAAACTGGAACATCCCCCTTTTTTTCTCCTCTCTCTCTCTCTTTTTTTTTTTTTAATACACTGGTGCTGGCAGATTAATGTTTTGCTCAGAATAAAGGTATTGTGTATAGAAATAGCTTTTCCAAAGATCACTAAGAAAATGTATTTCATAAGGCACTTGGCAAATAGGTTTTCAGGAGGACAGATTACTTGAAGTAGTCTGCTAAAAATATGTGGTTGTCATCGGGAGATGACTCAGGCACAGTGTAACTTCACAACGGTAGGACTTTTGTTACAGGAAAATTAGATGTTTCTTCATAGGCTGGAAATTGACTGGGCTTTTTGTTGTTGTTGTTACTGAAAAAGGTAAAGCTTGGGATGGAACAAAAATTGAAAAAACTACCTAATTGATTAGATTCTAGAAAAACACAGCTCGGACCTGTGTAGTTTGGACTCGGCTTCGTTGACTCCTTTCAGCTCATTTCTTTCCTCGTTCCACGTGGCTGCTTTCCTTCAGAGACTGTTGGAGAGGTGCCTGAAGATGCTTATCTTGTAGCCTGGATATTATGTTGATCTCTGCCTTTTATATGGTATCTCCATATCCATGTTTCTATGAGCAGGGCTTCTAATTACAAAAGGCAACTAGAAGTCCGAGCAAAGGATTTTCCTGCTGGTATTCAGTAAAATTTGCCTTCCTCCTCCTCACAGAAGCCTTAACCTGGTGTCAGTGACAAAGCCGATCAATGCTGCTGACTGCTGGTAGCACGAAAGTTAAGCTGTGCAATTCAGCAACAACAATGCAACTAGGGATACAGCGCTCCAAGGGTGACAGTGTACAGCCAACCTCCTCGGAAGAGCTGTGGGACTTGCATTGATTTTTAAGAAAAACCTCAAAACACATTCACAGTAAATTAGGCTTGAAGCAAAGCTCCCCAGTTCAGGTATCTGTATGTTCAGTTTTCCCACACTGTAATTTAAAAATGAACATAACCAGAACCAGCATAATTTTCCTCCTCATTGTACAGAAAGCAACTTATCTACAGCTACTGTTACTTGGACTCGCATAATAGAAGATTGTGCTGTAGCTTAAATAGACGGGCTCTCTTTCCGCCTGCACCGAGGGATGGCAAAGTGGTACTGAAAGAAAAAGAATGGATGAGTAGGGACTAATTGAAGCCAGCACCCCGAGGGTATTTAAGACTTTTGTAGTTTTAATGGAAAAATCAATGTGTGATTATACTTTGCATTAGAGTACTTAAAAATGCTCCAAAATGAAAAGCCTGCAGCATTAGAAGCAACCGAGCCCCGTGCATAGAGTAGTTGGAGAGTCAAGTGTTTCACTGGCATGGTCCATGTCATTCTCCATCTGTGATACCCTGGCAGATGCTGTCAGAGGACACATCCCCCACGTCCTTCACCTCTGGCACATGAAGCCCGTGAGGATGTGCACCATGTTTGAGGAGCTGAGGTCTGGCTGTGTAAATTCAGCTTCCAAAAAATGCATCGGCTCACAGCAAACATGTTTTCCCACTAGCAGAAACCTTGGAAGCTGCCTTGGAAGCAAGAAGATTTATGTCCTTTGAAGTGGAGAAATACAGGTGTTGCTGCAAGTATGAATTGCTGCAAGTATGAGATGACAGAGTTAGTCCCCAGCTAAAATTAAGTCCGCTTGCATTTGATAACTGCATCCCCTCTGTTTTGGACTATTGCCTTCATCCTTTGGTCAAGAGACTATTGCCTTAACCATTAATCTTCCACTTTATCTGTGTTTTCTTGACATCTCTTCTGAGCCTTATACCGACTCAAATGCGAGCTACTCCTACAACTCTCCAGTTTCAGTAAATAAGAGTTATTTCTGGCAAGTTTTCAGACGACTTATTGAAGTCTTCACCTGTAGAAAATTAAATGCATTATCTATTCCTCTATTGTTTCATATTGCAATTATACCACATTTCACAAAATTAAATCTTTCGTTTTTCTCTAGCTGATGTTAAGACCATTATCTTTAAACAATGATTGCTAGGTTGTGAATTTTAATGGAAGAGAGCATTTATTAATGTGAAGCTTTCAAGTTTTATTCTGTGTAGCTTCTTGGTTTACAGCAGGCAAAAATTATCTTAAAACTGAGTACCAACTATCCTGCCAACTAACAGGCTGAAGATTATTTTCTTCTCTTTCATGTTCACAATTCCCAAGCCTGTAATTTTACAGAATGGGTAGCACAGTTGAATAACGAGGGAGCAGGAATTCTAAAAGTGATGTTGTCCACTCAAGATAAGCAGTTAAAATGTTAGCTTGCATTGGCTCTCCTGTAAGTGCACTGAGGCAGTAAAGGAGAAGGAAAGAAGAGAGAGAAAGTCTGGATTGTACCCAGATTTAAAAGTGGTGCTGAACTGGTTCAGTAACAGGGATGTGCAGAGGGCCTCCAAGGGCAGCAAGTCTGATCTCGCTGTGCACGTGCAACAGGTGAAATAGCTCAAAGAGGTGGTTCTTCTGAAGCCACCTTGCAGGGACAGCAACCTCTGAGCAAAGCCAGAGCAGGTCTGATCTCCGTTCCTGCTGAGGTTTGTGAGTGTGTCCCCTTTTCTTTCAGTTTTTCTCTTCTGTCCTTTCCTAAAATATTTTCCCTACCTGGTTTATCAGCCAGCCTTGGCAGCTCGTTGTTTGAAACTGGAGATTGAAGTTTTCCATTGCCTGGGTTCTCCTCCATGGTCCTGCTCTTTTGCGCATTTGCTGCTGCTGAATTCTGAAAGGCTTCTCGACAGTCACTGGCAATTCAAATGTCCCATTTCTGTTTGTCTGCTGGTCCAAGCCAACATATAAATGTGATCTTTTCCATTATAAGGTGCATATTGACAATTTGGGAAACATTGTCCTGCAGTGCAAACACTCTGATATTACAAAATATTGCTGTGTTCTCTGCCTTGATCTAAATGATGGTGTCAGCACAAGAACTAATAGGTCTGTGGGGACCATAAGTGAGTAGAGTCAGGAATGAGAACATTTCTAATCATGTGAAAGACATTTTGAAGGGCATCCTTCAGAGTGGAGACTTGGACTGAGTTTGGTTCCCGTAGTATGTGTTTGTTTCTGCAAGTCTGCGAGGTGGTTGGTTGTGATAGGAGGTCTCCACTGGCTTGCAAGGAGCTCGTTGAGTTTTGCACTTTGTGATTCATTACTGGGTGACATCTCCCTTGATGTCAAGGGTGGAAAGATCTGATCTTGTAAAGGAGGTGCCACTCATTTACCCAAGCTGAACACTTTCTTGGCAAGGAACCTGCTGCTGAAGGGAGACCTTCAGGATGGGGATGTGCACGTGCCATTCCTGGCCTGCAGGTGAAGGACCGGCTTCCTGATCTGTGACCTGAAGGCAGAGCAAGGTGCTCCCTGTGCTGTTCTGCCCCTTTGCTTGGGCCAAGCTCCCTGTCCACCACAGAGCTGCTTTGGGCACCTCATGGTGACCTCCTCGTACCCAGGGACTAGCCTGCTATCCGAGTGCCTTTCCCCAAGAGAGCATTGCTTTAACCTTAACAGATTGAAGGCAGATTTAAAATGACTTAATGTTTATTTACTGACGGGCAGAGTTGCCCTCCAAGTTGACCATCGCAGCGTGGACATGGGGCTGTAGGACCGAATCACAACCTCTTGCTGGCCTGCAGTCAATGTTAAGTTTGGGGAATTGGGGGGATCATGTTGGCCTCGCTGGATGCCTGGGCAGCATTCTCATTTTGGAGTTTTATACAATGAAGTTATATTTGATATTTGCATAATTCAAATAGATGAAATCCTCAAACAGGCACAGGAGACTGGATTTCATTAACTGGGGATGCAGCCATTCCCATCTCATGCAAATGGCAAATACCTTTCCTGTAAGCACACTTTAAAGATTCATTTCTTTCTCTAATCAAGTGTTGAAATCCTACCCAAGGGAACCAGAATTGATTTCTTTTCCCTTCAGACCGAATAGCATAGACCTTATTTGGGTTAACTTTGGTCATGAAATTAACCCTTCAGTGTGCTGCAAATCAGCTCAGAGGGTTCATGTTCTCTGTACCTGGCATCGTCATTCTGCAGCGCAGAGCTCGGCTCTGCTAAGCTCGGCCCCTTGGCAGCAGGAGCTGTTTCTGCTGGAACGCCAGCCTTGGAAGCTGGCTTCTAAATTTCCTCCTGGGTCTTGTGTGCTGCAATGGATTATGCTGATTTTGCTTTTGGTCTGTAATGATCAAGGTGAAGAATTGCTCACAAACAGTTGAGACATCAGAGCTCTGTTGTGAATCCCATCTTGGAGCGAGGGCCACTGCCCCTCTCTCCATGGGGCACCTGCTGGGGCATGGGAGCTCCACCTCGTTAAAGCAAATTAATAAGCATCTGCAGAGAATTAAAGCAGTTTAACCCTCGATATCTAATCTTGCTCTAAGTAGCTGTAGGATATAGTCCCTCGTGCTGGCCAGTCCTACCTGCAGAGCTGGGCTTCTGTCCGTAGCAGTGCCAAGGGAATTACTCCTTTTGACTCGGTTCATGTACATTGTTCATGTATCTTTGTTTGCTATTTCTTGACTTACCTTCCAGGAAAGAGAGCTCTGCATTTTATTTTCTCTTTTTCAAATATATCAGTTTTCACTTCATTTTTTTTTATGTTAGTTTAAACTGATAGCCTGACTCCCCGGGCCACTCTGCCTCTCTGAAACATTTCCCAGTGCTTTCATCAACAGGAGGGTCTGTGGTGTTCTAATGGAGAGAGCAATAAAGAGAAAAAATAAAAGAAAAAAGGAGAAAAAGAGTACATTTTTCATGATAATTTGGGATTCTTGGTGTTTTTGCATCTCTTTGTCTTAGAACACAAATTATGCATTGGGGAGGGTTTTCTTCTCTTCATTACTGGTGAATTTATGGTGTGTTCTCTGCCTCTTCAGCCAGCCCCTTCTTGCAACAAAAAGTAGTACAAAGTAAGTGGCAGTGAAAAGCTAATGAAAAGAAAATAGACATGACGTCCTCGGTTTTCTTCCTGTCATAAAAGAAGATTTTCTCTGTAATTGTTTAGTAAACCCTCACTTAAACGTGTATGCACTTTGGAATTTGATCTCTTGAAAGTTCCTGATGTGGGGGAGCCTCCTGGGTATCAAGCAGCGGGCACTGGTATGGGAAGGTCATGGAAAAAAAACAGCTGCCCTAATGTTTTATTTGCCTCTGATCACACAAGGGGCACTCAAGTCACTGTTGGTCTGTAGACAAAGAAGTCTTCTGATGGGGTGACTGGAGTCCTGAGCATCCTTGTCCGGGCTGTAATTTGTAAAGTTTCTTCCTACCGTTTCTCTGTCTTCCTCTTCTCCCTCCCTCTCAGGCTCCCTTTTGAGTATCTAATCCATCAGCTGTCAATCTGGGAGGAATAGACAATGTTCTTGTGGTTGTAATGGCTAATTAAGAGACACTGTTCTTACCAAACCATTCATCAGCTGTCTCAGGCTGGTCCTACTGTGCTCTTTCTGCCGTGCAGGTTCCTCATGCTTGGGAATTGCTGCAGCCCAGAGCCCTCTTGGTTGACAACCAAGCAGCCCAGAGTAATTGGGCCTGGAATAATTGCCCTTTCTTCCTGTACCTGGAGCTTTTTAAGGTTTGTTTTGAGTCCATGGGATTTTTATTTACATTATTTTTTTAAGGAGACTCAGCTTAAGGGCTCTAGATCGAATTTGCCCAATTTCCAACTTTCCCATCTTGGAAAGATGCCACATTCAACAAAAGTCCCAAAGACTAGAAAGTGAGGCCTGTCCTGTGCGTGTCAGCGTGGGGGTCTTGACACCAAACTCAGCAGGAGGTAGAAACATTTTGTCTTTTTGATGTCCAAAATTTTGCTGAGAAGTTCCTAAACTTTGATTTTGAAGTTTTTCAGGTCAGGATAATTGCTGCCTTTACACCACTATTTTCAAATTCTTTATCCTTTGAAGCAACGCTGAGAAAGTTAGTGCCTCCGAGGCATGAATCTTCTGTATTTAATTTCCATATTATTTTAATATATCAATACCTCTGATCATGTTTGCTCAATATGGTTTTGAGGGGAAAATTCTGGGACAAGAAAAGGTCTGTCTGAAGTGAGACATGATGGGTTTGATCCAGAGGCTTTTTGCAGGAGGAATTTTGCAGGAGGAATTGCAATAATCTCTTCATAACTCTTCATCTTTCTTAAAATAGAAAATCTGCCTAGTTAATGAATCTAAACAAACACATATTCACTTTCTGTTTTTTTGTGGTTACTAAAGCAGGTTAACATTAGGTTCCACAATTTATTTAAAGAAGCTGAGTAATTTTTGTGTTTCTTATCCCGTAAACATGCAATTTATTTATTCCTGAAGGCTCTGTTGTGTTCTCTGTGTGTGTGTTTATTCTTGTTCACACTGAGGCAACAGTTCTCTCATCAATGGAGTTTTAAAATAAGTATTTTATAATGGCAAACTTGCGTATGGAAGAAAAGAAGAAAAATTGGGCAATGCTATAGAAATTCAATAAACCCTGATGCATTGTCCTGCAGGAAAGAACCTGAAATGCTTGGGAGTGAAATACTGTATTGACAGTTTGGGGTTATACGAGTAGAATTCAATATTCAGCATAATTGCATTAGAAATTGATAGCTTCAGCAAAACAAAACAGTTTGTTTTTAATAAATAGAATTAAAATAGGTGAACCTGCCTTGCTTTATCGTGCTTCTGTGCGGGTCAGGGTGCCTTGGGTGAGAGCTCTTTTCCAGCAGTTCATCATGAAGAGTGACTCGTGTGTGGGGGCCTTTCTTGTTATGTTACTGCAATGAGAATTTATTCTCTGCTCACTTCTCCCCTATTTTTGGTTATGCCAACCGGATTCAGTTACTTTGTCTAAGCTTCTCTTTCCTAAAATTGCATCTTTCACCCCACTCATCCGTCCTTGGGACTGAGATGGAGAAGTGCGTGAATGTTGGCTGCAGATAGAGGTTACCAGGGCTTGTGTGGTGGGAAAGATTTTGAGGGCTTGTTCTTTGTAGCCCCTGATTAAGTTTTTATAATTTAGCTGCTGAACAGAAATCCCTTGAACTTGGCTAAAAGTTGTTCTCCATTTTTTTTTTTTTTTGATATTTAGATAGTTTAAGATATTAGCAATAGTAGCTTACTTGGTGCTGGGAGTGATTTAATTCCCTCTGCATGATAATTGCCCATCAGGTCATGGAAAATCATGCATGAAGGAAAGGAACACTGAGGTTCTTGAACACAATATTACTATTTTAAACTAACAGCACCTTATATTAGCTATCGCTTCAATATGAAGACTATATTTGAGGATTAATAACTAAATCTTAGGCACTTCTAGCTGAAATCAATGAAATTGTCAACGTGAGCAGCATTTCAGCAATGAAATTGTCAACGTGAGCAGCAGAGTTTCAGCAGTAAGACTCTTCCCACAGGAATACATGCATAACTCTCATTAATATTTGCAAATTCTGTGTTTGCACCCATGGAGGAGCATATGCTGCTTTAAAACAGGCTAGGGGAAAATCAAAATGAATCTTGACGTTTTCTCATCAAGGCACTTGAACCTCATCTAAAAAGCATTACGGGACAGAGAAGAGTTCTGCAGCTGGTAAACTTTACAGCAGAGTTGCATTTTATCCCAGAGCAGTTGTAAAAAAAGTAAAAAAAAGAATAAATTTAAAACAAATCTTCTACACTGCAGATGTGCAGACAATTCATGAATACAATGTAATTCTGCAAGCAGCCTATTATAGCTATACGTGCAACTTAAAGAATCCAAAGCAGCTGGATGCCGATCATTTAAAATCACTGCTATCTAGTGAGGGCGTTGCTATTAAATAGCCAATCTTGACTTGACACACTAAGTACTAACTTAGACAAATGTGCCAAAGCATATACTGTCCTCAGATTTAGAACTGGAAAAAATGGTGGGAAGGAAATCTGGCTGATAAAGCTGATGTCCCTTGGTTTTTATTAACATACTTGTTGCATACTAGTTACATGTACCAAATATTTTGAAACTAGTTAAGAAATACCTTTATTTACGGCAAAAAATGTGGCCTATCTGCAGGAACTGTGTGCATGGTTTTGCTCAGCTAGTTTTACATTTCCTTAAGACGCACTGGCAGGAGTGTTTGCTTTATAAACAATTATTTCTCTTTGGAGAGCTACCGTTATCTGTTTTTTATCAGCAGCTTCAACATGTGTTTAATTTTTTTGAGTTAATTATCGTGGTTTGCTGGACAAAAATGATCTGTGCTCAAGGGCAGAGGAATTTGAGGTGCAAGTGACCTCTCTGGTGTGAGTCTATTCTGTCCATATGCAATAACATGGGGACAGCTGGTAGTGACCTGTTTGGTCCTAGTCCTGAGCCTTCCTGTTGCTGGTTCATTAAATATCCACGTTTATGCACGTAGGCTGGCAGGTTTCCAGTGATGTGTAGGGTGTAGACTTATCATTTCTAATAGGTCTGCAATTTCACGTACAAAAGAATTATGTGGAGTGTAGGAAAAAAATTAAGGGAGCAACGAAACTGTACGGTTTAATTCAGACCCACATCACTCTGCAAGAACAGTCATTTGTGTGAGTGATGCAAGTGTCGTGTTAATGCTCGCCACGCAGGTGAATATTTTGGACTTCTGAGAAGCCAGTGCCTGGTGCTAATAGCACAGGTACCTGAGTGCACGATATGAAGATGTGAAGAAATGATGCTGAAACCTCTTCTTCCCTTCCTCCTCCTTGCCTCACACTTGTGGTGCACAAATCAGTAGCTTTGCAGTGATTCCACATGTTGGGAGAGGTGGGTTTGAGGTGGAAAGATGCAGGTTCGGATTCTGTTCATCCTTGTGTCGGGGACTCGGACCCAGCGCCCGCCCTCGCTCCAGGGGCTCTGCCCGGCTCCTGCTTGGCCACAACCCGCTCTGCGCTGGGCTGAGGACTGCGGTGTCTTCTCCGTCAAGCCATGGGGAAAACGCCTTCCTTCTGGGAAGCAAATCTCTTCCCTTTCCCCGCTGCTGACTCACACTTCACCTTGGCACGGCCCTTGGCGTCGGCACGCGGTCAGCGCTGAGCAAACACGGAGGGACAGGGTGTGCAGCCTGCAGCTGCTCCTAGATTGGAGACCAGACGTGACTCACGACGGGCTGGTGGCCACTGTGCTTCCTTTCAGCCCTGCCTCCGGAGCCCGCTGCAAGCAGGAGCTGCGAGGAGGCTCCCACAGATAATACACGAGGCTGCAAAGCGAGTTTCTTATGCCTGAGCATCTCCCCCGCCTTCAATTTGGTGGTTTATACACGTGGAAAATAGGATTAGATAGGTTGTGATTTCACAGAGGGTGTTTTTCCCCTTGAATTCCTTAAGACCTTGCTTAGCTTGACCACGGGCAGTTGTGACGGGCCCACCACTTTGCACTTCTAAGACATCTTGCTCTTTATGACTTAAATAATCCTGTAAGCCCAGAGTGTCTCATGTTCATAAAAGCCCTGTCCCCCTCTCGGGACCTGGCCGTACATAAGAGGCCTTTTCCAGCGTCCCTCATCCTTGTGCTCTTTGCTCGGAGCCGAGCAGCGGTGACCGGAGATTTAGGCACAGAGGGAGAGAAATTTTTAATTCTCCATTTGGAGAAAAAAAGTGGCAGTTTCGTGTCGCTCCATATCCCTTGTTAAACATTACAGATGAAGGTAATCTGAAACACAGGAACGATTAATGACGGAATGCAGTGGGCAGGAGAAGATTTTCTGGGTAGGAAATTGCCCATCCACAGTGCACTAAAGGTTTTATTCCTTTCGTAACTCAGGACTCTGCACGCAAAAGCTTTTATGATTTTAAAATTTCATCCTACTGTCCAACTGTCTTCTCTCATTTTTGGGAACCAGCTAAGGCTTTCCCTTTTTAAAATACTGTTTCCCTGCCCCAGCAGCTGATGTGCATACACTTTGCTAAGAGGCTGGCCAGGGTTATTTACTGTTTAAATTGGTTGCAATTAGATTTCTAAAACCAACAGTAGTTTCAACCTTCTGCAGTTATTGAGCAAACAGCAGCTTTCTTGGTGCTCAAGAGCAGCAGTTTCTCTCTCCCTCTCCCCTTCTACCTCCTATTCAAAAGTAAAAACTTAAAATACATCTTTCCCTCCCCCTCATCTTCAGTTGTCCTGGATGATATTTAATAAGCTTGACTCTTTATACCTTTTGAAATAGGTGTTTACCAGCAGTAACTTGGCTAAATTTGTAGCCCTCTAAATACTCAGGGACTTTGTCTGTGCCCTCAGGCTCTCTGTGATAAGAAAAACTGGACAAGGAGTTAAGAAGATATGGCTGGAGTTTAGGAAATCTCTTCAACAAGCTTCTCTCTCAAAAAGCAGCAGAAATGAAATTACTTAAATAACACAAAAGCATTCCCCATATTGGTATTTGTGACAGCTTCTCCAAACCCATCTATTAAGGCCTATTATGAAGATCTCTATTGCAGTGCAGGTAGATCTCTACACTTGTCATAATGTAGATGCATCAGTAAATGTGGTATTGATACATCCAGCTGTCATATTGCTACATTTCTTACAGCAAATATTTTTTAATGCTAATGGGCAAGTTAAATATTCTTGCTGTGTAGATCTGAATTAATCTTATTGCTCAGCTGAATTGCTTAGGAGTTGAACTAGCAGTTTTTTTCAGTTTGGAGCAAATTTGGGAATACAACATTTAAGCCAAAAGTAATTTACTGGGCTAGGTGCTTTCTATCTGCTGTTTTTAATAAGGCAGGCATGGTCCAACGAGCTTCTTGCGAGCTGGATTATTCCTTCTCCCTGTTTACACAGCAACTTGTCTTGCCCCTGTTAACATCTTTCTCTGCAATGCAATTCAGCAAGTTGGTGACAAATCAGCCCTCCTTGGTTCCAGTTTTGAAGTGAGGAGCTGTTTGAGCTCTGGAGTGCAGTTGGGAAGCCACCCAAAAAGTGCCTTTGCTTGAGGTATGAGGCACAACGGGACAAATGCTCCTCCGGTCACACCGCGCTGTTCTGGCACCCGGCACCCGGTTGGGGTGACCTTTTTCTGCAGTGATTTACAAGGCCCAGCTTTCAAAGAAACAGGTATTTGCCTGCCAGAAACCAAAGTCTCTCTATGATCACTGCACTTTTGCACATACGAGTAGCCAACAAGGTTCGTACTCGCTGTGTTTGCTTAGTAGCTGAATGCAAAATGCTGTAGATCTGTGTGTCCGCTGCTGGATTTTTCCCTCTGATACTCCCTAATTGTGCAGATGCTGTCGGTGCTTCTGATGTGGGTTGTGAGCTCATGTAAAAGGCTACAAATTAGCTAACTTCTGGAGCAGGATGTGTGGTTTCCCTACTGAGATATTCCCACCCCAGAGCAGCAAGTGCATATCTACCCAGAAGAGCTTTTCTCAATCCACTTTACTGTGATTCTTATGTATTTTTTTGTTTGCATCCCCCTGTAAGTTAAACTGCTACTAGTCCATATTCCCTGGTGTTCATCCCCAGATATGGTGCATATCATTGCAGTTGCATTTGGGCTTTTAAGGGGCATAATGATGAACCCAAATTAGGTCTGAGTCCACTAGGGGAGCAAAATGAAAGACCAGAGTAGTCTAATTGCTCTCCCTTTCTCATGTAATTCAGTCGCATTGCACTAAGAACAATAAATGCTGCTGGGATGTTATGAGACTATCAGTAAGATAATGGAAGATATTTCATACTGCTCATGTCTCTAAAAGAGTGCTTGCCTCTCTGCTTCAAAGTAGTCTTGAAAGGGTTTTCTGAGTTGTATTTCTAAGCAAAAAAACCAAACTTTTTTCTTTGGAAATGTAACAAAATCCTGTCACAGTCCAAATTGGTTATTTAAAGGTTGGCATTCATACAGTTCAAAGAAATCACCTTGGTCCTGAGCCATCCGCGTGGCACCGTTCCAGTTGCTTTCTGAGTACTTGTCCTTTGCGAGTTAGGAGTGATGGAGGTCCTTTCCTTTCCTTGTGTTTCCTAGCAGACACATCTAAAAGCATCATTGGACTTTTCGTAGCAGCTATGCAAAATGCTTCACAAACTGGCGTTCAGAATATTCCACAAGGATTTTGCTTTATTAACTTCAAATTGGAGACTTCTTACTCTTTTATTGTGTCAGCAAAGTTAGTACAGCAGACTTGCCTATTTTTTGTCATCTTGTTTTTCTCAGTGCTCATCCAAACTGTGATGGGGTTGCCCCATGACAGAGGAAATGGCTGTAAGTTGCACCAGAGGAGGTTCAGGTTAGACATTAGGAAGGATTTCTGCACATAAAGAGTAGTTAAACTCAGTAGCACTGAAACTGGCTGCCCATGGAAGCGGTGGTGTCACCATCCCTAGCAGTGTTCAAGATGTGTGTGGATGAGGCGCTTAGGGATGTGATTTAGCAGGCATGATGGTGATGGGTGCACAGTTGGACTTGACCAACTTGAAGGTCCTTGGACTTGACCTTGAAGGTCTTTCCCAACCATAATGTGTGATACTGTGGCTACTGCATCTAAGCCCTAGGCTCTGATCCTGGCTTCTCTGGTCCATCTGAGTGACCTTGTTCAAGCCATATGGCTGCACTGTGTCCCTGACACATCTGTGCAGTGGGGACAGTTTCTGACTCCTTCCTACATATGTTTTATTTGCTGCAGTGAAGAGTCCAGTTCCACTGTCTTCTGCTGCTGCGTGAATTAGCAGCTCCCAGCAGCAGCAGTGAGCACAGCAGGGTGAGCCTGAGGACGTGCCTGGACGTTAATGCACACTCCTTGCCTTGTGTTGAAGTTGTTCCCTTGGGGCGAAGAGCTGCGGGTTGTTTTTTCCCTGTGTTAGTCTCTAAACTGTGCAGCTCCCATTAGAAGTCAAGCTCCCATTAGAAGTCAAGCTCCCTGTGCATCCTGATTGGAAAAAAAAAGGAAAGAAAAAAAAAAAAAGAAGTGAGATTAGTTTAGCTCTTGTACTTTGCTTCCTTGGGACCCTAATGGCAGTCTGAAAAAGAAAATCACTCCTGAGAATGTCTAGTGCTTTGAGTTTCACATAAACGTAATCCAATTACCCCAGTCCAGGCCATGCGGAACTATTTGGTCTGAGGTACACATCAATCTAGGAAAGGCACAATAGACAGGACTGAAAAGAAGGCAGATTGGGCATATTTCTTAATAGCATAACACAATGCAATTGCCAAAGGAGAGGCATGTGCTTCTGTCCTGCATCACTCAGTGTCTGAACGGAGTGATTTGGGAGGGGAGAGGGAGTGAAGCCCTTGCAGGGAGGGATTTTAGAGGTATCTTCCCTGGAGGCCGGTTTTGTAAAGACATGCCATCTGGTGCATTGAAAATGCAAAAAGATTTGCTCTTCAGAAGTCTGAGCCAGGGATAAAAGTCCATCCCCGCCAGGGATGGCTTAACAGTATCCAGAGAGAAGGATGAGTTTTATCACAAGCAGGGAAATTCTTCCTTTCCTCCGCCCTTACCCTCTGATTCGAACATCAAATAGAGTGATCTTGCCCTAGCTGCTAGCTTCCCTAATGGGAGTTTCTGATGTCCTTGCAGTGAGCTGTTAGGTTATCGTTTATATGCCCCAACTCAGGACTCGGGCTCCTCAAATCTTCACACTTCCATGTGTCTCTGAAGCGTGGCAACCTTAATCCCAACGCGGATCTCCCTCGGTCTGGGCAGTTGCTGTGTGATGTGGGACTCGGGAGGTGGTTACGGTGTCCTGGAAAGGTATCGGGCATCTTCCCCCTGATCTGTGACCATCAGTCTTCAGTAGGGAGAGAGCCAGGTGGGTGCTCGTGGTGACACTTACTTTGCTTCGTGACCCTTGTTTGTTCCTTACTGATGTAAGTGGGTGCTGTATCTTATTGGGGTCTAACAACTCCCACCTGAAGCCTGGTTATTCAAAAGAAAGGGAGATGTTGTCACTAATTTTGTGAAGTTTGCTTGGTTAAGTGGCTGCTGAGGTAGAACTAAAACTTGTAACACGAACCAGAGCTTCTGCTGTGCCTGTTTAATCCAGTTAGTTGAAGGAGAAGAGGCAGCACAAGGGCAAAACCTGATTTCCTATTGTGATTACTTATGTGATGAGGCAAATTCATGCAAAATAAATGTGTTATGGAGAAGTGGTGATAACGGAACCCTTTCATTATCCTTTGTGTGGTCCTTCCAGGGCTGGCTATTATGAATAAATCAAATTCTTTCATCTATAATTTTGCTTTTTTGCTTGGTTTTTCTTTTTGCCATGGAATTATCGTTTCCTACCTACTCTGTCCTTTCTGATGCTTGGACGGCCTTCATTGGCTTGACAGCTCAGGAAAGCTGGGAAAAGCTTATTCAAATGTAATTTGTATGCTAGGGTCAGGCATTGCTCTTTGCTTTCCCCATGTGTATGTTCCCCTCAATACCAGCTCAAGTGACAGAGCGCTGTGTCAATGAGGCCGAAGGAGCGGAGTTGCTATCCAACCTGGGAGAATATATTAAAGCTCTGAAAACCAATTAAAGGTCAAGTAAGAAGCAGGGTTGTTCTTAACTTGCCTATTCCTTTTAGACTCTTTCCTAATCATTCGAGCTGGAAATGACCCAGAAACGTGGTTCAGGTGGAAGCCAGCACAAAACAAAAAAGCCTCCTGAAGGAAACAAAGTGTTGAGGATTAGGGTTTTTGCAACAGTCAATGGTACTATCACATTTTGCCCTATTTATAAAATGTGGTTTGGAGTAGTTAGTAGTAATTTGCTATGATGCACACACAGCATGCATGATTAAAAAAGTTTTCAGTTTTTGATGTTGCTGGTTGTTCTTTGGGTTTGTTTTCTTTTTTTTTTGGCATACTCATGAATAAGGAAGTTGTTTAACAGTGAGATGGTGAAAATGGTAAGAAAAGCCATTGTCTGGATGAGTTATCCTGAGGTTTTATCTGACTTTAAAAGTCAACACTTGCTCCTGCAGCATCCTCAATGCTGAGAAACCCTCTCTTGGGGCTTGCAAGTGCCAGCCCAGGAGGGGAGGCCGTGCTGGGTCTCTGTGTGCACGAGCTCATCTCTACACTTTATGTGGGACTTTGGGGCACCTCGGCTGGAAGGGACAAATTCCCCCTGTGTCAAACATCGGGCAGCACCTCTGCACGTCCCGAGCAGCAGGCTTGAAAGGTGGGTGATGCTGACGGGCATGAACACCACGGGTGTAAGGATAGGGCTTTCCTGCTCCTCAAGCCTCCCTGGAAATGCTGGAGACGGGCAGGGCCTTTCAAGTGGGCCATAAATGCAGGTATTAAGGTTTCACTTGGCTTAAATTGGTGATTTCCAGCATATGGACTGCTGCGATTATATACTGCTCCGTGCCTGATTTTGTGGTCCTGCAGGCATAACTTCTGCCGGGGTTTATTTGGGCATAAGTAAATCTTAAATGTACAGATCATTAGAGGGAGTATTGAGCCATTTGTGTGTAGAGTAGACATAGATTAACTTGGGACGGATCGGTGCGCTTTTATCGCACGGTGTCAATAGCAAGACCGAAAATTTCTTGGGGAATAAGAAAGAAAATCGTTTGCAGTTATGAGGAGCCCGATAGGGCTCGGTGTGAGCTGCATGACAGCTTGTGTCCTCTAAATGCAATAAGTATTTGTAAGCAGACCTCAGCCTTAAATTTAGGACGTAAATATATATATATATATAAAGTTATAAAATTATATTAAAAAAACACAATAAAAACATAAAAATAAATACTGAGGGAGATGCAGAGGAGACCGATTGAGCAGCCCCTAAACGCTGCTCAGCAGCAAGTCAATTACTGAGGCAAGTCCCATGGCTTGCCTGGATTGAGCAGGTCGGACCAGGAGGCCGGAGTGGCCCCTGGAATCTAATATCTGGTTCGTGCCCTGTTACCCTCTGCACTTTAATTTGAACCACAATTCGATCAGAGCCCGAGCAAGTGATAGAGCCCATCCGTGAGAGCGTGCCAGAGGAAACGCTACGAAAACAGGATTAATTGGAAATATATATTCCATGAGTGAGATATGGACCCTTTTTCTAATAGATCCAGACTTGGATATTATTATTGAAATACTGGCAAATTCACACATCAGTGTAAATTGTCTTGCTGCATCTGTCAACAGGCACCTAAAGCAATAATAAAGGCAGAATAGCTTCTCATAAATATCCAATATCCTAATTATCAGAGCTTGACTTAACCAATGGCAGGGTAATAAAAAATGAGATTTTTTTGATCTTTTGCCATGAAAAATGCATATTTTATTCTTTGAAGACTGACTGCAGTGTCACAACTTTTGTGGCAAATAGAGCATGAAGCATATTGTCAAAAATATGGTTAGGGAAAAAGAAGCCACTAAATAATTTATCTTCCCAGCAATGTGCTAGGATAGAAGTATAAACCTTAAATCTATCAGGTTCCTCCTCCCACCTTCCAAAGTGTTTTAATGATATAGAAATTCAAGTCCCTGAGAGAAATGCGGCACATCCGTTTTCCAGCATGCTTAGATATACTGAGCATCATGAATTATGTAGTGTTTGCGTTGGGGTTTAAAATGTCATCAGTGTATATCTCTAAGAATTGTTTAGCCGTCATGCGTTATGAACTTCCTTCTCTTTTTTTCCTTTTTACCAATGAATGAGGATTCGCGGGCTGGATGTAATCAGGAGGGATTTGGAATTGGAAGTTGCCTTAAACCTGCTGCTCCGGCTGTTTCCAGGTTGGATTTGCATGGGATATGATGTGGGGAATTGTGGTGTCAGGTAGACTTGAGACCCCGATAAAAAGGGATGGGGAATGTGTGGTTCCTCTGGGAACTGAATTCCCATCCAGTGCTTTGGCCGCTGTGGTGTTTCTCTTCCCAATTAATCAGGCTGGCATGTTCATGTGGCGTGGTGTGTGTGTGAAGGGCAGGCTGTGGAGAGGGAAAATTAGAGATCTTGCAGCATGGAGGGGCATGAAGAGGACTGGAGAAAGGTGAGGAGCTCTTCTGAGGTTCTGCCTTCACCCCAAAGCTCCCCCTGCAAGTGAGGCAGCCAGCAGGTTCTGCCTGACCTTCTGTCTTTGCATGTACAAGGGGGGACTAGTAAAGATCATTCTGTGCATGCAAGGGCAGTGGGGGAAGGTTCCCTTTGGAAGCTGTGGAATATGCACAGCAACCAGGGGGGATATTTCCCAAGGCAAACTGGCCTGTGGAGAGCAAACCACATGAAGACACATGCCGTGTTATTCATCCTGTGGCCGCGTTTATGGTTGGGAACACTTTACTTGCTCAGCGAGCAGATGAAAATCAATAGTAAAAACATGAAAACTGTACTGAGCAACTGGATAGAGGCAGTTCACCGTTTATTAAACCACAGTGTAAAGATGATGCATTGATATTCTGCGTGACAAAGATGCTTGGGGCGCTTGACTGATCCATGTTCACCTGGGTCTGGTGAAGAAGGTGTGTGACTGAGGAGCTGATGGCTCGTGAGAGCTTTCAGTTCTTCTCCACTATTATAAAGAAAAAGAAAGAGACCTGGGAGTGTGGATACTTTATTTGTGTAGGTTTTGGCAAACTCTGCTCCTCTAGTGTAAGAATTTGTGTTCTGTACCATGGTGCTGGCATAAAAATGTTGCATCCACTAAATTCCCTGTCATTTGAAAGGAAAAAAAAGGTCTTTGAGCATGTATTAATGTTTTGACAGCAGTGCTTCTTGGGCAGCTTTGTAACGGGCACTGCTGCTTTCCTGGTGACAAAAGCTCACAGATGAATGTCCACAAAGCACGGGGTCCAATTTTTTACAAGGAGGAGGGGAAAAAAAATCTCCTTTCATAGCAATCGCTCACGCTACCAGTGTGTTCACCTCTGCTTTGAAGGATGAAAGCGCCCACGAGGCGGGACGTAGCGCCGAGAGCGTGTCCTTTGGAGAGGATAGTCCATCATCTTGTCTCCAGCTTTGTGCTCCCTGTTGAACAAGTCTGCCAACACGACACTGGATACTGATTAGCAATTTGTATGGTTATAAAAATATTGGCAGAACTCCATTGTTTTGCTATTTAATTCTTAATTTACATTTTTAATGTGCTGTGTCCTCATTCATATTACAGGTTTTACTCTTCTGTGTACATCTATAATAGAATGATTTTTTTTCCCCCCCTGAAAAATAATTATGAATACTAAAGAACTGTTACAATTGCTCTGTGTTTAATTTATGGGCTGTGCTGGCCTTTTAAGCTCTGCTTCCTCAGGATGGGATTAGACTTTGAAAGGAGGGAGGAAAAGACTTCTCTACCCTAGCAAGACTTGTCTACTCTAGAGAAGGTGGATGGTTTAGGTCAAATCTTTTTGGCGTGTTCTGCTTGAGCTATAGGTTAATTTTCAGTCATCAAGCTGGCAAAAAAAATGCAATAAATGATGGGAAGTGGAGATAACCTCCTGTCTGGATAACCTCCAGCCTGTCTCAATAATATTTTTTTTCTTTTTTTTTCCCCCTTTCCTTCCTCTGTCCTCCTCAGTCCTTGTTTCCTAAATGAAAAGGATGACAAGTCTTTTGCCAGCCCAGGAAAACAAGAGCTTCGCAGTTATACCTTCGCTCTCTGTGTCCAGGAGGTGTTTCCAGAAAAACTTCAATAGGTGTTTCCAGTAAAACTTTTTTACTGGACTATTATTTGTGCTAGAACTAAACTGCTGGTAATTGGGTTGATTTTTCACCTCCAGAACAAGGCACCTACAGAAGGCAACCCTAGTACAAGTGCATTTTTGTGCTGTTTTCACACAACACCTGAATGTAGCTGTTAGGGGAAGCAGAGAACTGTTGTATTTATTTCTCCTGCGAGTCCTTCTCTCCGAGAGCAGGAGCTCCTCGTGAGCCGCTGCCTTTGGGCTCTTGGTGGCACCGCGGGCTCTTCTGGAGGTCTGTGGTGGGCAGGACAGGTGGGACCTCCTGCTGGGAGAAACCAAAGGTGGATGCTGCTGGAGAGAGAGCCACGCAGAACATTTATTTCATGAAATGCATCGTTATTCCTGGTAATTAATGATTTAAGGAAAAGCACGATGGAGCAGGAAATGCTACGTGTTAAGCAAAGAGGCATCTTGGGGCAAAGGATCCAAGGTATACTTGTCCTGTGGATTTCCTGGTGCTCTCCACGTGCTGCTCCAAGGGCAGGGTGGCCACAGCCACGTCCTGATGTGCTGGAGTGAGAAGACCTTGGTGACAAGTGGTTACCAGTTAATGCAGATCTGGGCACTCTCACCCGCTGGCAATCGCACACCAAAACATAGCTCAGGTCATAGAGTGTAGGAGAATAAATGGAATAAAGTGGACGAAAAGCATTAAGGAAAGCTCCATGTTGAGGATATCACAGAATCATGGAATGGTTGAGGTTGGAAGGGACCTCTGGAGATTATGTAGTCCAACCCCCTGTTCCAGCAGGGACACCCAGAGCACAGGGCACAGCACGGCATGCAGGTGAGTTTGGAAGACCTCCAGAGAAGGAGACTCCACAGCCTCCCTGGGCAGCCTGTTCCAGGGCTCTGTCACCTTCACAGGAAAGAAGTTCCTCCACACATGGAGATGGAGCTTCCCTTGTTTCAACTTGTACCCATCACCCCTTGTCCTATCACTGGCCACCACCAAGAAGAGTCTGGTCTCCTCCTTATACTGGGTGGCCAATAACTGCCCCCAATACTCCAGGTGCAGCCTCCCCAGAGCTGAGGAGAGGGGCAGGCTGTTTACCCAACAGCTCCTTGCCCATCCATGCAGGTCTCCTGTACACCTCACTCGACTTCTTTCTTGTAGGAATGCACCGATCCTGGGCTTGGAGAAAGTGGTGCTTGAATGTTAGCCAGCTCTCCTGAACCCCATTTCCATCTAGGACCCTGGCCTGGGTGATTCCTCCAAGGAGCTCCCTGAAGAGGTCAAAGCTGTTTCTCCTAAAGTTCAGGGTTGCAGTCCTACCTCCTGCCCAGCTCTTCCATGCAGGATCATGAATTCCAAATAGGTTTCCAAGGGTAATAACCACTCAGCAAAACCCTCCCGCTCCCTATGCCTTAGGGTGTTGCTCACCAAGCTTTCAAGGCAGGAAAAAGTCTTCAGAAACTTTGTGTTTGACTCTTGGCTCATTCCTTATTTGAATATAATATTTTATGGTGCGAAGACCTGTGGTGAGCAAGTGTACTGTGTTGTGGGCTTGTTTCCTTAGCTTTTTTTTTCCTCAAAGATACTAAAGTTTGGAGGAAACGGTAGCATGTCATTCAGTGGCTTTTCCTGTTGGAGGAAGCTCTTTGCGAGGCACCGAGCAGCTTCCTGAGCTGCTTTGAAAGGAGCCGACTGCCTTTAGATCTGCCTCAAAGGCACCCGCACGGTTTGTAAGGTGATGTTTTTACTTAAGAGACACATAAAAATTTAATTAATCTGTTCGGTTTTGAATTCATGAGAGTAGACAATTTTGCTTGGCTCGCTGGGTATCTGTGATCTATACTTTGGACTCTAACTACTCATTATATGAATTTATATTTTTATTTAAACATTTGATGATTTATTTACCTTTGCAACAAACAGTGCTGAAAATACCTTAAATACCGTTTTTTCCCCTCCTTCTCTCCTCAATCCGTCAGCCCTCTATAGGCTTTGGTGGGGAGGGATTGGGGCATCCTCCTACTTGCAAGTGACAGGAGTTTGCCATCTTGGTGGCATTTAGTTCATTTAGTTTGTTGTTAACCACGTGTGAAGGAAATGTTTGTAAAAGAGAAGCTGTTACTGTAGAGAAACTGTCCAAGCTGCAACGAGTGTCTGTGAATGGGACTGTCCCATGCAGGTTCATGCAGCAGTATTCCCAGTGGGAATCTCTTAAAGATTGCCTCCTGCAGTTGTTTTTTTCCTTAAAGTAGAGTGGGAGAGTAATCAGTAGGTGTGAGAATTTGGGGGAAGGTGCTGGGTTAAGGCCCTGTGAATACACAGTGTTTTGCAGCAGCCCCTGCTTTATGTCCAGCGATCCACTGGGAAGGGCAGCATTCCGAGGGGCCCGGACTGGGATTGGGACCCGTCGGAGGCTCCCGGTCCTCGCCGGCAGAAGGGGGCAGCAGCAGACAGACGGAGCGGGGATGCCACAGACATGAATTCAGGAGATGTCCAACACCAGGACAGGGGGTGTGGGATAGACTGGGAAGGGGCTATTCCCGCTGCGCCTGCTTTTTCCAAGGAAATATATTGCAGTGCCCCCCTCTGCGCCCTGGGCAGGCTCCCTTTCCTTCCTCAAAGCCGCGTGGGGTGTAATAAGCTGCTACTGTGAGGAGTCTGCTGGGTTCTTCAGTTTTAATTCAAAAGGTGTCTTTAATCTTTCCGTGGCTTTGTGTAAGTTGTAAATTACACAACCCTGCAGAAAATTATATGTAAAGGAGGATTATGGCCCTCATTTTTATTATGCAACTGACTCTGCATGGTGAAAAATGCTTCTTGTGATCACTTAATATTTCATTTACTCAGTGATTTACATTTCCTGCACTGAATTGCTTAAAATGTGGATGCAGTATTGCAACTGGCACCTTCCACACTTACTTAGCAATAAGCTTGCAAAGCAGAGGGGGAAGAGATGAAATACCTCTTATAAATGACATGATCCAAGTATCTCCCATAAATGACCACGATCCCAATACCTCCCCATAAATAACTGGCGCCTATGTCCGGTAGCTCGGCCACATCAGAGCTCTGCAAACAGGCTGAGGGTTTCTCTGTGAGTAAAGGGGACATAAGAGCAGAGGAGACTTGGAGCAGCGTTGTCCATAAAGGAGAAAGGTCTCCGTGCATGATGAGGAAAGATGGAATCAGATCCAGCTGGATTGGCACGGAGAGAGCCAACTCCTACATCCATATCATGGGTATAAAGCACCATGGTAAAGAGGAGGGAAGAGGGGAAGAGCTGGAGAGAAGCCAGGAGGCTCGGGAGGAGCAGGGAATAAGTGGGGGAAATGGAGAGGAAATAACTAAATGCAGGAATGGGAGAAGATTTAGTATAGCACATTAGGCACTTGCTCATGTAACGTGAAGAAAACATGAAGATTCTCAATGACTTTGAGATGTTAACCCTATACTAAAACAATACAGAGCAGTGTGTTCTTTCACTGATGCCATGAAGTGCTCCTTGAGCGCTTCCTGGCTGCTCCATGTGCCTCTTCTTTTCCACAGACTGAAGCTTTTGAATTTAGGCTTTTCCTTGCTCTTCCTCTCTGCTCAATTTAAGCAAGACTGGTTCCGCTGGCTCTGATTTATGCAAGCACGGGGAAAATGTGTTTTCCCCCACATCCTCAGAATAAAAACTGTGCGCCCTTGTAAGCCTAAGCTGCCTGTAGCCAGCAATGTCAAATTAGCTTGTTTATAGCCCTCGCTGGAGAGTTCCAAGCTTTGGAGAAAATTGGTGCCATGCTTTAAGCTGTGACTGCCTTGGAAGGCAGCATTTTCATGTCTGCACATTAGGTGGCTTCGGGTTTGTTGTTGTTTTTTCCTTTCCCCTAATACTTTTAACCTGAATCCGCTTTGAGTATTTAAGGATGTATCGCTGGGAGGCTCTTGCATTCAGTTAAAGTCGCCTTGCTAAAGCACTTTGGTCACACATGGGTGAAGAAAGTCACACACTTTCTTTCCTTTAAAATAAATGTATATCAGGCAGCAAAATGCAAGGGGGAGGCTTGCATGGTACAAACCAATTTGGTTTATTTTAAATCCACAGGGTTGTGGGCAGCTGGCCTTTGGTTTGGGGTACCAGAAAGGTGCATGGAGATCTGCAAGGGTGCCCCGCTGGGCCCGAGCGCTGCTCTGGGGACAGCCCCTCGGCACCAGGCATCCTTTCTGTGGGGCACAAGTTGTCACCGTGTCCTCAGCAGCGCCGCGGGCGCCCGCACGTGCCGCAAACCCTGCGCCCTTAACCCCCATCCGTCACTACGGGAGCCCGGCTGATGTTAGCGCTGGGAATAGAGCCTTGGAGGGCTGGAAACAACCAGCAAAATAAGCTACATGTAAGGCTCGTGCCCGGCCTTTGAGCATCCCTGGCCTAGATGCTCTGGAGTGCCGGCCTCGTCCGGGAGCTCCGTGTCCCCGACGCTGCCCAACGGCCCCGTTGCCATCCCTGTCTCCCGGACCGCAGCCTTGCGGATGTGAGCGTTGCCCCGAATGCAGGCCTTGGGTTTCGTCGTGCTCCTTATCCTTGCTTGCAAGTGCTGATTTCCTCCCTCCTCCTTTCTAAGCTGCTCCGTGACTGCCTTCAAGCACAAGCAGGTGGCTGTGGGAAATTCAGCAGGGAAAACCCTATTTGCACAGGATAATCCGCAACCCAGAGCTGCTCTCGTTGAAGAGGAGGAAAGAGGAGGCATGAGGCTGGTACCCTGTGTCTCTTTGCTTCCCTGCTCTTCTCTAACCCATCAGTTTGGCTCCTCAGGCCTCCATCTTCCCCAGGGGAGAAAGGAGGAGAAAGAGGGAAGGTTCCCACTGGAGGAGGGCAGCGGGATAGGGAAGCTTAGTCCATGGGGACAGGAAAAGTTAGTCCAAAAAGCAATGGGAGGGACAGAGGGACGTTGCCAGGACAGGGCAGCCCTCCCGCTGTCCCCATGCACATGGTGGCCTGTCCCCGAGATCCCCTCTAGCTGCTTCTAGTGTAGAAGAATCTCTAGTGTAAAATCTGGGAGCGAAACCCGAGTGCAAAAAGATGGTTCTTTAACTCCTGGTGACAGATCTGACTGTCACCCGTGCAGGGGTTATCGGTGGTCCCTTCTCCTCTGCAAATGTATCCGCAATCCCTCTCTATCATCATTAACATTTATCATCCTTAATAAAATTACTTACTTAATCGTCTTAACCTTGATGTTACCCTAGATAAAAGACCCGCGATATATCTGCAAAGGAATAACTACGTTGGATACAGTCGGGAAGACGGCACGGATTTATTTCGGTCTGGTTTATGGCGAGCACAGCCCGAGGCCCCGCGCGGTGCTGCGGGCACTTTGCTTGTGGTGAATGGTTACGGTGCCATATCCATTGCCACCAGCTCCAGAAGGCTCCATGATTTTGTTTTCATAAAAATACAAGAGTTTAAGCAATGAAGGAGGCAGCTCCGTTCACAGGAGCAGCTCTTGGAGTCCTTGTCCCTGGAAGAGGATAACCAAGGGGTTTCTGCAGCACCAGGTACCAGCCCCGTCACTATCACACGGGAGGGTCGTTTGCGCTTTTGGTGCCTCTCCTCTTTTAAAAAGAAGTCACCTCCAAGGTCTAAACCCTTGGCCAAGAGTGACTGTTCAGTGCCTGGATTTGGGAGATGAAGAGCCTCGGGGATGAAGGCTGTCTCATGTCAGAGCGAGCTGCAATGTGTTGTTGTTTAGTTCTTAATTTTAATTTAATGTGACTTTTTCAGCCATGCCTTCATCACGTAGTTCATCTCCAGTCTACAGAGAGAAGTGGATCATTAGGATAATTAGAAACCATTAAGAGGATAGGATAGCACCACTGTGAAGCTATACAGATGTTCTGTATTCTTTAGGTCTCCATCAAAGGAGGAAATTTAACATATGTCAAGTCCTATCTGTGATGTCTATTTTATTCATGTGCCATATAGGAAGCTTAGGGGGATTCATCACGCTAGACTCCGGATGTTTTTTCCTTGTTTTCTGGTACAAGTGTTTTCTTCTGAAAACCAGCCAGGATACTTTACTGTCCCTCCAGACACTTAACCACCCCTCTCCATATACTCAGAGATATAAAAGAGACAGTTTACACCTCTTAAACCGCTGCTTACACCTCTCTCTGAGCTGAGCCTTGCCTTGTCTGAGCCTTGCCTTCTCATCTCTTGCATTTATTCTCTCTGTGATCACCACTTCTGCATTACATGGACCTGTCTTCTGACCTGTCACTCTCTCCTAGAGCCAACGAAAGGGGTGGCTCTATCTGGCCATGCTTGTCTGTGACCAGCTTTGGCCACGTGCAGAATGGGGCAGCTGTCCCCACAGCGTGGACTTGCACCTGAGGGGCCACTGATGCTTATGTGGGTGAATCCTGGTCTTGGTGATTTTATAAACTGGTTTTGATTTTTTTTTTTTTGTTTAATTAATATTTTTTTTAAGAAATGTGGTTGAGTTTTTCATGAGCAAATACATACTTTTAATCTAATTTAGGCTTTACCTCCCTTTCTGAAATATATTTTTTAAGGTTGCTTTTATTCAGGGCACCTCTGAAAAAGATTTCCAGGTACTTTGAATGGGTACCAAGGGCTCTTTTTAATCTTTAGGTTAGATTTGGTTCTTATCGATACTTCACTCACACTTCACTTCTTGAAAAATGCTCTCAAAGGCAGAGCTGTGGTCCTGTATCTGAATGATTGGCACCGAGATTTAATAATCTCTTTTGTCTTTGTGTCGGTTCCATTTGTAGCAATTTAAGCATCAGTCTCCAGTGAGCCCAAGTCAAAAACTTTATTTAATATGAGCCAGCTAAATATCATTTTCCATTTCTTTGATCTCCCTTTTTTAATTTGCCTCTTATCAGGTACCTGTAGGGCTAATAGATAGTGATAATGATGGTTTGCTGCTTGCTGCAAGATGTCATTTAAGCTGCATGGATTACTGGTAGCGAGATGTTGGAGTATTTTTCTGATTAATGACCTAACGGGATGGATTACAGACCTTGCTGCTAGCAAACAGCCTGCAGTTGTAAGGGCTTTGCTTGCTGCCTCTCCTTGCAGCATCTGCAGTAAAATACCAGATGGGGAGCTGAATGATGCACAGCTGAAGTGAGCGCTGGTAGGTCAGCACCGTGGTCCTGGCTAAACTGCCAGGTTTGGTTAAGCCAAGCTGCCTGGATCGTGGTGTGAGCACAAGTTTCCTCTTGCCCCACTCCTATCTGAGATGGGACTGGTTTCACCAGGCTCTTGTGCGCAGCGCATGGTCTAAGCATGGCTCTGTGGTGGCATCTCTCCTGCCTTACGTCCCGCTGGTTTGTGTGATCCCTGGTCGTGGTGGCTCTTGGAGAAGGTGCAAGGAGAGCAGTCCTTCTCAAAGAGACAAGCTCAGGTGTGAGCAAAGCAAGGGGGAGAGAAGGGACAAGGAGAACTGAGAGTGAAGGAGGCATCGGGGCTCCTGACACTCAGCCTACTTCCCAACCCTCAGCCAGCGAGTTACGTGCCCAAGTGCTCTTTGGCCGCAGCTGGGGAGGAACAGAACATCCCAACCCTTGATATTTCCTTTGCGGCATCGCTCCCAGCAGCAAGATGCAGAAAGCTCTCCAAAATCCCTGGAGCGACGTGTCCGAGGAACAAGTATGATACAGAGGAAGAACTGCTGGGCTCAGTTGATGTTTCATGCTGACGACTGCACTCCACTGAAGATCTAACCTGCTGTTTGTGCTTTTCTTTGTCGGAAATGTATGTTGAGAACTGGCGAGGATGAGCAACTCCCTCTGTGTCCTCCTTTTCCCTCCTGCCTCACCTGTGGAGACCACCTGAGCAGGTATTTATAGCAGAAAAAAGCAGCGGCTCTTTCATGTTGTGGATTTCGGCGCTTCTGTTCAATAGTCTGATAGAGACCTTGGTGCTTGTGAAGTCGAGATCAGGTGTGCACATGCACACACAAGTGCATTACACTAATTAGAGGCAATTTAAAAACCAAACTCTTCTGCACTATTTAAAACACAATAAACAGCTTGCTCCCTGAGTGTTAATCGTCTCCTGCTGTTCACTCTCTGAAGCTAAAACCCTCTACTCACTTCAAAACACTCTCTCAGTAACCAAGTGTGACATTGCAAAAAGGATTTTGAGGACTTCAGTCCGGGAACAAGCAGATGTGTTTAGGAGAATAAAATCACCAGGGTCTTTGGATCTACAAAGAAACTCCAGGCAACAGAAGGATAAAAAAAAATAGAAAGAAATAAACAGTCAGCATATATGGAATTACTCTATAAATAGGTTTCTGGAGTCTTTTTGGAGGCAGAAGTGGAAGGGGCGACCACTGTGTGGGTACCCTGCCGTACTCGTGCTAGTGGGAGATAGAGAGTGTTATTAAGTTGAATCTAGAAATAAAGGAAGAGTTGGGAAATTGCTACAGTCACTGACCCATGCATTTATTATAATTGAGTCCATTAGCTTTATTTTTATAATAACCAAATCAACTTTGCACATTTACAAATGGCCTTAATTGCTTGATGGAGGGAGATAGAGTTTAACAAGGCTAAGTACATAAGAACTGTATCAGTTACATCGGTATCAGTGGGTTCATTTGTAGTATAATGTCTACAGTTTAGATGAATTTAGAAATTGCTTGCAGACAGACTACTGCAGTATCTAAGTTACTTTAAGTCATTGTAGATAGAAAAACAAGAAAAAAACTCACCAAATGGATGTTTCCACACTGACATTTCTACCTATGTTAAAGGTTTTGTGCATGTTATGTGCTTAAAACAACCCTTGAGATGCTTATTAGCAGGAAAACATGAAATTTTAAATTGCCTTTTTTCCCCTATATCAAAATCCTCATGCAGTGTTTGGCTCAGTTACCTAGAGCAGGTTTGTGAAGGAAGTTCAAATCTTACGTTTTTGGCTTTTCTATGAACCCACTGGAAGGAAATTCCCATTGCCAGCCCTCCCAGTGGGAGACAGACATCAAGACAAGAACTGCTTAGTCTGCAGGTCCATATTAAAGGTTTTGGAAACAAACTTCTCAGGAGACAGTGCCCAAATCCCTAATCTTTATTTTTCTGTAGCAAATCTCATGAACAGAAGAAGATTCCTCCAGTGCTTTAGGAGGTGTGAAGTTTGGTTTCAGACGGCTTGAGAGTTATGCTTAATGGACATAGCTCTAAGGAGGTAGATATTAAAACAGCCATTACCTTTTAACTGTTTGTTTTATGTACATGCTAAAAAATGTAAAACTCATAAAAAATCCTCTACTCTTGAGTATGATGCTAAAACTTGAATTCAGATTCAGCTAGAGACTAATTGGCCTAGTGCCCCAAACACTGATCACTGGTGTCCTTCTCCTGACATGAAGCTTTTCAGGTTCATCTTCTGATTATTGAGAAATGTCAGACTCTGATGCTGAAGTGCCTCTGTTTTCAGTGACTGTTGCGTGTGAATATTTTAATGTTTTTCCTGAAATGTTGATATTTAGCCTCCGTGGTAGCATTTCCTGAAGGTGCTGGGAAGGATCAGTCCGTCCTACTGCAGTCCGACTCTGCTGCCGTACTGAGCTCTTGAGCAACCTGCTAAACCTGGAATCTGACTTGTTTGAAGTAAAAAAGGGCTACAAGTTACAAGTTGTAGTTCTGACATTTTTGTCTAAAGAAAGTGAATTGGAAACCAAAAGCTCTTAGCAAGCAGCAGCAACAAGAGCGACGGCTAAATTAAGTACCTATTTTTCTTCTCTCTTCCATTTCAAAATATCAGTGCTTTTCTCCTGTTCTGCACGAGGCTGAACTCCCTCCACCTTTCCTCCCCTCCATCCCTCAGAAGAAATCCCTCATTACCCATAATTTGATGGCAAGGGCTCTTGGAGATGAGCAGTAGAACCAGGGCTGTGACCTAGTCTGAACTGCCAGACTCTTGCCTGTTTCGAGGTTGAATCTCTCTGGTTACATCAGAAATTTCCCCTGTGACTGGATGATCTTTTCCTGGGAAAATTTTGTTTAAAGCTATATATATATATATATATTCCTATATATATATGTGTGTGTATATATAAAATATATCATTATAATATATATTTTTCTATATATTTATATATTAAGTATTTTTTTTCTGAGGGGGAGATGTGCAAGGAAGATCCTGACAAGTTCTAAAATACTTTTTCAGCAGAAAATATATATATATGTTTTTTTCCCAACAGAATAATCCCTTCTATAAAATCTTCCAATAATGTGTGTCCAGTGGGAACTATCCAAGTTATTTTCTGAAAATACAGACAACAGACACTGTGTGTTCAATGCTCTTTTTGTTGTTATATTTGAAGCAATTTGTTTTGTTGCTCACTCACCTGATTGTGAATCTGAAATACCACTGAGAAAAGGAGAAAAGTTAAAAAAAAAAAAGAAAAAAAAAAAAGAAATCTCCAAGGTGTGTGGAGAGCAGCTATTATTTCAGATGGTGGTGGTTTAAGGACTCCTGCTCGTGAACGGCAGCGTTGAGGCCGAGGTGAGCTCAGGTGCTCTGCACGTTTGCAGGGCTGCGCTGCTAATAACGGGCAGCGGAGAAGAATTGAGGAAGGCTCCTCAGCAGCAGCTGCTCTGCTGTGGCTCTGGCCATACCTCCTGTCTGATCCTTCCCCTCCTGCGAGCTGCTCCAATGCTCCTAGGTGCAGAATAGCAAGTGTTTCCCGGCACGCAAGGATTCATCCCAAACCAATTCAGTTTTTTTTTCCAGCTAAATTTGCTGGAGTGCTTGGCCTGGAGATTGGAGTTTGAGATTTTCCTAAGGCCACAAAAGGTCTTTTCATTTGCTGGTGTTGGAGGGAGTCTAACAGGGAATTTAAAGCCCTCGCTTTGTCTTGATCACTGTCTGTCTTCATTTGTCTTGGGTTGTCCTCGCTGTTTTTGTTCAAGGTGGTGGTGGTGAAGGCTACAAGTGTTGAGAGTTTAGAGAAGAGGGAGAGGGACAGGGCACCAAGGGTCTCACTGAGGAACTGCCAAGTCCAGAAGGGCAGTTTCTTCCTAATGCACCTTCAGTGAAACTGCCTTTTTGATGCTGGGGTGGAAGGGTTCAGTAGAGATGAAAATACCGAATATAGAGGCCATAATGGGGTGATTTGTACTGCATCCTTTGATGCTTGACAATAATAATAAGCATCCTTTAAAGTTTAATAACACAGAAATAGGAGTTGGGAGCTGTGGTGGAACCTCAGCGAGTCCTCAGCCGCAGGGCTGGGCCACGCTCCTCTCTGCGACCTTCCTTGCTCGCTGGACCTCACCACAAGGTGCCTTGTGAGGCCCAGGGAGGGAGACGCTCTCTGAGAGCCCTTTGCTGGGTGTTGAGTTCCTCAGGGGATTTTGGGGTGGAGGAAAGGCCACTTCGTGGCTCTCTAGGGGATCCAGCCCAGGGCTCTGACTCTCTTGGCTCATTTCAGTTCGGGGAGTCCGAGTGGTCCATGATGCTCCATGTGCTGCCAAGCCCAAGGTGTCCCATGTCCAGGGAGCAGAGGTGTCCACAACAAGTCCGCTTTAAATTGGAGACTCATGGCTGGCAAAGGACAGAGCTGCAGCTGAGCAACCTGCATCTACAGGGGGTTCCTTCAGGCTTCTCAGCAATGAGGAAATCGTGATCCAAGGTAAAACTTCCAGGGAAGTCAGGGAAAATGATCACTTTTATGGCAGTAAGATCTCCTCTGGAGTAGTGTGGGGACTTCTGGGCTTCCTGGTGTTCACAGGAGGGATCCAACTGAAAGGATGTTGGGATGAGCAGTGGGATAGAGCAGTTCTGCTGCAAGAAGATATCAGAATCGCCTCTTTATTTATCCCAGCATAATGAAACTTGAGAAGGGATGTGAATTGCTGTCTATAAATACATCAGAGTAGTAAACACCAGGGAGAGAAAGGAGCTAGTTCAGCTAAAGGACAGTGCTGGCACAAGAACAAATTGGTAATAAACTGGCCGTGAATAAATTTCAGATGGAAATTAGAAGAAGCTTTTTAATCAGCAAAGAGGTGAGGTTCTGGAACAGCCTTTCACTGGGATTTTGGGGGCAAAAACCTAACTAGTTTGCAGATGGATCTTAATCAGTTTATTAGAGGGATTGCGTGATGTTGTTGTCTCCAATATCAAGGGACTGGGCTCCTTGACCTAGATGTCCCTTTAGTGCTATGTTCCTACATATTGTATTTAGTAATTCTCTGTGAATTGCCAGAGTACACAGAGGAGAGAGAAACGTTGCATTCTTCTGACGCAGTGTTATTTTTCAAATAGCATATTAAGCTGAAAATGTGCTGGGATAAGGACAGTGCTGGGCACCTATTTAACCTGCTTTTTCACCTGCTCCGTAACTAATTTCATTTCTGAGATTTGCTCTTTCAAAAAATACTGCCTTCTGGAAACTGGAGGTGTTGGAGGGTGTATAATATTCAAGGTTACTGTATGATTAAGGACAGCAAGCTGCCATCACATGCCCTAGATGTTAACATAGCCTTGTCCACAAAAAGACCAGGAACTAATCATTACTGCCTGCCACTTCCCATGGTGGTAGACACTTCAAGCAGTGGAGAAAGCAATTTCTTACTTACAAATTGTTTTACCCTTTTTCCTTTGAACATCTAGAGCCATCACTCGAAGGTCCCCCCTTCTTATTGATTGACGGACAGTTTCAGTGGAAAAAGCAGTTGGCTGCTAAAAAAGAAAAAGGAAAATCTCTAGTTTTATACTTGGAAATGTGAGCGTTCAGAATCACTCCTTGGAGGCTAATTGAATGTGACTGGCATCTGTCGCTTGATATAGCAAGGAGAGACCTCCATTCTGGATAGGGGGCTATCTGATGCCTATGGAAAACCAATACCGTGCAGAAAAGCTGTTCTTTTTCCTTCATTCTTCATCTCTTCGAGTTCACAACACCAGCCAGATAACAGAAGACAACTTCTTGATTCTCTGTCTGATATTTCAAATGTAAAAAATCCTATCAACACCCTCCTTCTTTCTAGGCTAAGAAGTCTCAGAAATTAAGTTGCTATCATGAATGTACTATAATACTGAAATTCCAAAAATAATTACTGTATAAGTAGTATAAAGCAAGTTATTCTCTTGAGCTTGTGGCATATTTTACACTGAACGGGAGGCTCCTTTCAGCAAAACCCAACGCTGGTCCCCGAATTCATTTTTATTTTAGAAAAGGTGTAATAAGCAGATCAAAGAATGTGCGAGAAGAAAGAAATCAAAACACAACAGCCACAGATAAGCTTGAAAAATAACCTCTGGGCTCAGGATGTGCCTTTATAAAACACCAGAGGTTTATGGAGATTTTAGGAGATTTGGTGCATCGTTCTGCCAGTTGCATAATGAAACTTTCTGCATTTGAGCCCGATGCCGGGCACCGAATTGGCAGGCCAGGGGATATGCCTGGAGAATATTCCCCAGGTTTCCCAAATGATCTATTCCCCTAGCCAAATTGCTGGTTATTGCTTTTGGAAATTGTTTTCCTTCTGGCCAAGGGGAAGGGTCGGGAGGGAAGACCCCAACCGGGCCGTGTTTGGCAGCTCCTGAGCGCTTTCCCAGCTGGTCTCTTGTGGCTCCCGTTCCCTCTCCTACTCTGTGCACGGCCAAATTCTTCTTCAGGTTGTTTTGTGGGGAATGAATATGAAAATAAGGAATAAAATACTTAATGTTTGTATTTCTAGAGTAAGAAAGGGAATGCAGCCCAGTGGCCATAGAATCTGAAACATAAATATTTTCTAATTGTAGATGCAACTCTCTAGCATTTTCATAGCCGACTGGAGCAAAGTGGAGTGGTCTGAGCACTGCAGTTTGGTGCTGCTGGCAGCACCCCTGGGTGCTTCTGCATCCACTTTGGGTCGGACCACACGGTGACTGTGAACTGGGCTTGCAGAAGAGCCTGGGAGGGACTTGGACATGCGGAATTATTCCTGAAAGACACGACTTTATTCCAGGGACTATTCCTAACGTGCCTATGCAAAGTTTGCAGCTGAGGTGCACCTCAGAGTGCACCCAGCAGAGGTGCAGTGACGAGTTTTAGAGGTACGTAATTCCCGTAGGGATGTTGGCAGGATGCTGGCAGGGGCTGAGCTGCCTTTTGCAGATGTTTGCAGTGTGAGCAGCAGCCTGGGAAGCAGCGCGAGCTGCTAGTGAGAATCCAGGGGTGGCTGTTGAGGCTGAAGAAGGAAGTAGTGCAGGACGGGCAACACGCCCGGAGCGCCGCTCTGCAGGTGGAAATAAAGCCCCTGATCCGGATATCCCATGGGAATGAGGGATTCCCGGGGGGGAGCTGGCAGGACGGACACGTGCGCAGCGTGATGGGCAGCGAGGTGGCGGTGCCCGAGGGTGGTGGCCAGAGGGGGACACCGGCCTGCACTCGCACTGACGGGTGGACACTGGGGGTGCATCAGGGGAGCACGTGTAGGGACACATCCCGGCAGGGCTGCCACGGGGAGGCAGATCCGAGGGTCACCGTGGAAATAGGAGCTGCATTTGAGCTGCCAGCGGAGAGAGGGGGCCCCCGGCTCATCCGTGGGGTCCTGCAGGAAGGAAAAGAGGAGTTTGTGTTTCCAGTGGTTGGAAGAAGGAAAGATGGAATCAGAAAAGGCTGAGCTGCTTTAGGGCATGGAATATTTTCTGTCTCCAGCAAAACTCCGAGACCGAGAATACTCATTTTGCATTTTTAGATTTTTAGAACATCTTGTGTGAGGGGGTCACTTCTCGTGTGACTTACGACCGTTGCGTGATAGTTGTATGAACCATCTCCAGCACTTTCCTGGCCCAGCTCTTCCGCCCTGACCTGGAAAGGTGTCGGAGCACCGGGGTCCCCGTCGCCAGCAGGGCCGGTGCCGCCGGGCACTGTGATGCCCTTGAGGCTTTGCTTGCCCCGTCCTCGCTTCCCTATCCCTCTCCCAACGCTCTCTTCCATAAAGACACAGAGGAGGCTCCCAGCAGCATTACTGCAGGGATGGCCTTTCCTGTGCATGTATTTGCAGCCTGCAGTTGCAGACAGCCATGGAAACAATTCCTGGCACGTCCAGTTGGAGCATGTTTTTTCTAAATAACTTTTTGCCTAAGTCCAAGATTATTTTTAAATATTTTGATGCATGAGAGAAACGTCTTCCGTGCTTGATTTGTGAAATGCAGTGCTAATTAAATTGCAGAAACAGTATCTGCCACGGCGCTAGTAAACGATGTTACTGAAGCAACAAGAGGGAAAGAAACAATTTATTGAGGACAAACCAGAGGAAAGGGGGAGCAGGAGGACAGTTAGTGGGAGGCAGGGCAGAGCAGGGCTGGTGGGGGCAGCTGGAAGGCGCTTCCCGATTAACTTTGATTTGCCACTTTTTAATTTGAACCAGATTGCAGGATTGTCACCTCTCTGTCACGGGCTGAGCAGGAATTTGAGGCTAAGCAGTGAGCAAGTAAATAAATAAAATGAATCCTCGCTGAGCATCCTTCTCAAGGATGCAGGATGCGCGTTGGACGCCCCCCTCTCGGCTCCCTCTTCCACAGCAGGAACTTCATTAAGACGCTCGTTAGCGGTGCCTGGTTCACTGGGCAGCTGGGAGAGCAGGTCGGCTTGAGCTGATGCGTGTGTTAATAACACTAATGTGGCAGCATTTGGGGCTGCTGCAAGAGGGGGACAGTGAAATAGCCACGCTGTCTTCTGCAACACTCAGAAGGAGTTGAGAATAGTACAAATAAAAGAAAATACCAATACAACATGGAGCGACCTGCCTGGGATGTTTCACTTATGGATGGGCGCAGTGCTAAGACACTGGTTATTCAGGGAGACCTATGGATTTCACAGTGTAACATTAAAACAGGTTTTTACCCTTCCTGGCCTGGCTGAAGTGTTGGCACCTTGTTCCTCTTATTCCCATGAGAAAAGTCTTCAGGTCTGGTCTTCCATGGCCAGAATGTGTGGATTTGTCACACAGTTCCTGTCCGTGCTTTGCTTTTCCTGCATATGATCCCCATTAAACGTGGATACACTTAGTTTTGCATGGGGTCAGGCCTGCAGCTCCCGAGCAGGTTCACCCTGCAAATGCAAATCCCGAGCAAAAATCCTGAGCAAATTGCAGATCCTTCACCTGGAGGCTGCATCCCCGCCGTGGCCGCTCCGTTGAACTCAGCACCAGGACTCTGCAGATCCTGGATAACCAGCCGTGCGTGGGCAGGGCTGCAGGGAGAGGGATGCCTGAAGCCTCAGCCACATCTCCCTAGGGAGCCTGGACGTGGAGGCTTTGAGGGTTATTACGTGTAGGATCTCCACCTTACAAACTGCTGATATTCTTTAATTTCATTCCTGTGCTCTTTAATTCCCAAGCCATGATGCACCTGCAAGGCTCCCCACCTATCCCTGGAAGAGCAGGAATATCCACGGCACAGCAGCGGGTATCGTGCCCATGGCCTCTGCCCCCAGAAGAGCTCCCAGAAGGAGAGGCCGGCAAAGCCGGGATCCCGTTGGATCCAATGGGACCCTGCAGCATTCCCGTCTCCCGCGCTCGCGTTTGTGCCGCCTGCCCGGAATTGCTGCCTGGTTTTGACACGAGGCGAGAGCCCTGGCATACAAAGCACCGTCACGGAGCCAATTTGTACGGTAGAGGCAAATCCCTCAGAAACTACTTTCTAATGGAAATGATAATGAAACTTTAATTATAACTGTGCTAATTTGCTCCCCGAGCGTACACATCCCATTAGATGGTTTTCTGCTAAGATAGTGACATCTTTCAAGCTCATTTCCAGGCATATTGGGGAAAAAGGGGAAGATATTTTACCTGTGACATGTTACAACTGTTGGTATTTTTCTGAGTTCATCAAAATCTCATTAGCATTAATCAGAGACGTGACCAGAGAATAGCATAGTCCTTTGAATTATTGAGTGATTGGGAATACCTGCATGAACTGGAAATGTTGCTGGGCTTGGTGAAGTTAGTTTTAGTTGTCTAAAAAAAAATGGTTTTAATTCCCACCCAGCATAAAGGCTCGTAGATAGAGTTGCTGGCACCACGTGCAGTAGAGGTTTTTGTTAATGCGATTATGCAAACATTCCCACTTGACTAGGAAAGGAAAAACGCACCGTGGTCTTTCCCTTCCTCTCTTATCTCCGTGTCATCCTCACTAATTCTGCAAGGGGTGATTCGTGTTTTACTCGTACATGGCACAAACCTCCTTGCAGGACAGGGGTCAGAGGAGCCTTTCTCATCACTGAGGAAGGTGCTGCTCCAGGGGGACCCCAGTAACCTGCTTATTAACGACCTTCATTATTCATTGATGGTCACCAAAGACCTCGGATCTTTGTGCTCCTCTCCTTGGACTCCACCAAAAGGAAGGAAAGACCACGAAGTCCTTATGGTACCGCTGGGTAATGAGGATCCTTCATGATCCTGTGGTGACAAGGAGTTAGTGGAGACCTTTTCAGTTGCTTTTTGAAAAGGCAGAAGAAAAAAAGCAGCTGCTGCAATGCAGAAAACCTAAGAAAGGCCAATGTTCTTGGTTGGAACTTGGTGGGGTCCCACCAGAGGAACATGACTCTGAGCTGTCCTGTCAACAGCAAACTCCTCCAAGAGGAGCCCACTGACTAAATACTGAAACCTAGGGCTTTTCAGAAGAAGACCTTCCACAAGGAGCTCCAGGGACGTTGGTTATGACACTTCTGGTGTTCAGCCTCCTCCTTCACCGTGGGACAGAGCATCTCATCTCGGCTTGGCCCAGGCTCCCCCATCCCTCCCCAGCTGCCGGACGAGCAAGGAGCCATGGAAGCCTGTGGAAAAGCAGCGTGCACGGAGGCGACCGGGACCATCCATGGAGCGATCCCCCGGCCGCGGTGTCGGCGGGAGGCGCCGCGAGCTGCCGGGACGTGGGAAACCTTGCGGAGGTAGCGCTTTGATTTTTAATTTTACGCTGCTGGCAGGCAATCAGGGTCTTTAATAGTACGGGGGCCAGAGGGAAAATGTTTCAAAACAGCAAGGATCTTATCATAGTGTGCAATTAATGAATAATTATTAAAACCCAGAAATAGCTGGAAGAGCAGGCAAGAGCTTGTAATGCGATTCTCTGGTTTCGGGCCTATAATGAAACCTCAAGAGAGGGAAATATGATACGCAGCTTGTGCAATTAAAGCTGGGATTTTTTTTTTCCCCTAGTTGAAAGATCAGTGATGTTGAAAAAAATATACCTGCCACTTAGTTTTGTTTTCCAGTCACTTAATTGTCGTGGTGAGGCATTTAGCATAGAATCCAACAAGCACAGAGACATTCTTCTGTAAATTATGGAAGATTTTTTTCTTTTCTTTCTTTGTTAATTAAATGGCACGATTGTGGTTTTGCTTTTTCCAAGCTGCTTGAGCAGAGTCTGTTGTCACCATCGGGAAGCGCTGTCCATAGGAAAGGACAGTGGCTCTTTCCCATCGCACCGATGCCGAGACGGGATGGATGGTGGACTTGGAGATCCAGGGGGTTCCCTGCTGATGCTGGGCTAATGTCTCAACCCCAGCGGTGTCTTCCTCTTGATTAGTAAAAAAGAAGGTGGGAAAATTCCCTGTCCCACCTTTGAGCCTGCTGTTTTCCTAATTGGAGGGGAACTCACGTTTTGTGTTTTCACTTGGCGTTGCTGTCCCATCCTGTACAAAATAAGCAAGGAGAAGTTGGCCAGAGCTCCCCGGCATTCCTGCGTGCGCTGCTGAGAGGGGCTTCCTCTTGGTGACAGGATGGGAGAGGGTTGGGTTTAGGTGGCCCTGTTTTATTTGTGTGGACTTTTCACTATTCATTGAGACACTCGGGTTTCCCAGCCCTGTTCCTTGGGGAATCTATAGGGGTCGGGTACCAGGGCGGCCGATGGCCGGAGGAGGCGAAGGATCCGGCTGGATCGGCACCGCTCGAGGTTCCCACCATCTGTTACTAGGAGACAGAGCTGGATCTTGGCTGCTGCCTCCTGTTTCTCTGTGGAGTTTTGTTCCACAGACCCTTTTTTCTTTCTTTTTTTTTCATTTTTCCCAGTTTTCGTCTGTCCCACAGGATCTCTGCCGGCCTCTGAGCAACTTCAGCCGGTCCCTCCCGGTGCCCCCTCGCACCCCTCACCGTGTCTCTGCAGTTGCCGTGGGTGCTTTTCACCAAGAAAAGTGGTTTTTGGGCAGCCTTGCAGCATCTCCAGTGTCTCCACCGTTCCCTTGGCACTGGGACCCGTTAATCCACAGTCTGGCTGAGCCGCGGATCGGGTGAAGAGCCCTCCGTTCTGCCACCGGCCCTGGCACCTTATTACTGATTTATCTCCTGCTTCCAGGTGGGGAGCTCAAAGTAAACCTGTAAATCAGGCGTGTGAGTGGAGCGGGGAGCCTGCGGGATCTGCAGGCATCCATCCGGCTTCGTTAGCGGGGAGAAAAATCCCCTGTGCCCTGCAAATGCTCACGGCAAATTCCTCCTGCTAATGCTTCCGAGGGCGAACATGTTCCTTGGAGTCCCGCACGCCTCATGCTGCTGCTCGCCTTGTTGCAGCAGGATTTTAATTTTGCCCCTGAGACCAGACAGCAAAATAGCTTTTCTTTTCTTTTTTTTTCTTTCTTTAAAGCCCAGTCCCAGCGTGTGCCTCAATCTGTGAAGCAGCCGCTGTCGCTTCTGCAGTGCGGAACGGCCCTGCTGCCTCTTAGCCCATGGCCTGTTCTGTTGCACCTTTTTCTTTAAGGAAATAAAGAAGGGAAAACAAGCCAAAAGCAAGCAAGAAAAAGAAACAAAAGAGCCGAATTGCAGCAGCCCCATCTCCTGTCCTAGGGGTCCTTCCTAAGTGAAGCCCGGCTAGTGTTTTCCCAAAGGGTTTTCCCTCTGCCCCCTCTCCCAAGTCACCTTCCACTCGCAAGTTGTCCCGTTCTTTGCCCTCTCCAGCAGCCCCTTGTTTAGAGCAAGGGCTCCAGCCCTGCTCCTGCAGCGTCTCTGGGACCTACACATTCCTGATGTGCTCCAGAAGGCAGCCAGAAAGCAAAGCCAGAACATGAGGAGGGATCATCCATTTCAAGAAAACATCCCAAATTTCTGTTCCTGTCCTTTTCGAGGTCTGCTGGTTTTGGTTGCTCTATAAACACAAGTGTATAAACCTTTTAAGATGAAATACCCTGCCTCAAAAGTGTGAGCAAACAAGCAGTGACACCATCTCCTGATTTATTAGTGTGATTTCTTTTGTTATCCAAAGGTAGCCTCTAACAGCCTTTTCTATTGTGGCTACAAACACTGCATTGTACATAAGATTTTCCCGTTCAGATCAATTTGCTAAAGTCTCATTTAGTTTCCAAGTGGTTCATTTCTGTGGAGGCTTCATTTTGTTCAGCCTAGCAGCTCAAGAGGTTTCCCGTAGCTTAGAGAGATTGCTTTTGAATTGGCACATTATTCAGTCATGAATTGTTTCTTTAGTATATGAGCAGCCGAGTGGGGTTTTTATTACAAATATGAGTTTGAGTGCAGAACAAATACTATTTTGACCAAACAAAAAAACGTAAAATTAAGCACGAGCCTTCATAGTGCGCTGCGGTGCTTTTCTATGCTCTGTGCATGGAAGGGGTTTTTTTGTAAGTGCTTAGTGAGAACCTCCTGGAGAGCACAGTAATGTGATTGACTGTGAGCAGGATTTTAAGATTAATCCATCGGGGAATGCCTTGCTTTGCCCCACAGGCTTTGCCCATGCAGGAGCCTGTCCTGGTTTTAGTGTTCGTACGGGCAGCACTACTGCCCAGGGCTCATGAGAGAAGAGGAAAATATCTCTTAATCCTGGATATTTTCAGAAATTTTCCTTCTATGAGCTCTTGGGAGTCAGAGTGGTCTCCAGTGGGTGAAAACCTTGTGAGGATGGACTAAAAGGAACCCGGGGGATCTCTCTGCCCGGGATAGGTGATAGGGATGAGGGTACAGACACGTGTGACAGGTCGGAGCGATTTCAGGAAGGGGGACGAGCAGGACAGGGCCGTGGGAGCCGCCGTGTGACGCGGGGGACGGAGCAGCACCCAATCCCATAGGGAGCAGGGAGTCGTCGCTCGGTTCTGCCCAGCCCAGCCGCTGAGCGGCGCGGATGTCTGTGCACACGGGTCGGTCCTGGCACCTGTAGCTGCAGAAAACATTGAAACAAGCAAATAAAGAACTAAAAGAGGCTTCTGAGCAAGGCAACAACATTGCTTCCTTTTAGATTTAGGTTTTCCGTAAGCTTTTTTATGAACATTAATCCATAATCTAATCTAAAACACACAAACTGTCCTTTCAGTTGCTGCAGTTAATGACGTTTAGGGTTTTTTTTTTTTTTTTTCCTCTTATTCATAGTCATATGTTTATTTTATGTGACAGGGTTATTGCCAAAGTCTTTTCTCCATCCCTGTGGTCCTGCGTGCCCAAAGCTGGAGCAGCTGCAGAGGCTGCGAGGGGAAATGTGTTTTGTGACTTAGTGTAGATTCAGCACAAGGAGTATTTAAGAGTGTCATGGCCTTGCTAAAATCCTGTACTTCACTCTGCTCTGGAAATCATCGGAATTGTCACCAGATTCCGGAATTTCCATCAGAAATGGCGTAACTGAGTCAAATGCCTGGTTGCATCTTGACATCTCGTCCATGCTAACAGGATTTGCCCTAAAACAGTGTCTCCATCCTGCCTTTCCTAGGGTGGGGAGGGCAGGAAGCTGCTGTGGAGCGGGAGCTTTAATTAGTTTCCTCAAGTCTGCAGTAACATCTGCAGTCCTTGGTGTTTCTTGGGAAGGTGCTGCAGAAGATGGGGATTCCCCTCCAGGAGACCAGAGGGAGGTAAGAGGAGCAAAAGTGTACCCTGGGAGGCTGGGATAACAAAGGAACAGGAACAGAGGCTGCTGCTTTTGTCTAAAGCTAAAAAATATTATAAGGGGATTTGCTTTAAATAAATTAATTAAAAATTTTTAGGAGAATCAGTAGACCAAGCTGATGGCTTCTAATGCTGAGCTGCAAGAGGAAGATTGTACTTGGACACAGGATTCCATCAAAGGATAGATCTAACTTAAAGAACAAAACTGTCCTGTTCTTTTTGATAGTTACTTTCTGTCTCCTGCATCCACACGCTCGCAGGCAGCACTGAAAGGGGGTTAGTCCTCATTCGCCTGCAGGTTTGGAGTTGCCACCTAACCAGCCTGCCCCCGAGGCAGCTCCCCCTGCTCCCCTTCCCTGTGTGAAGGATGCCTGAAATGCTCCGACCTGCCACATTCCTCGTGGCAGCGCTGCCGGCCTCGTAGCTCTCCCACAGATCCTGATCCTCCTTAAATCTTGAAACAAATGGATTCTGAAGATATGTGAAACTTCACATTTCATTTCTACTGCTTTTTTTTTTTTTTTTCCCTGCTTGTTTCCCTCTGAAAAAATGAGGGATGTCTTCGGGTAGGAAAAATACTGATGGTATGTTGGAAAAAAATTGCAGTTAGGAGGTGTCAGGAGTCCTTCGTGCCCCGTTTGCAGGGTCCTGCGGCCACCTCTGCGCCCTCCGGCCATGCACAGCGGCCACCTCCTGCCTTCGGAGAAGCCACAGCCTCCCGGGAACGCAGATGGCCTCAGCAATGGGAATAAGTGTGATAAAGGCACGTGCACCGTCGTATGGTGGGTGCAAGAGGAAGCCGCAGCCCCACAGGGCCTTGTTGGGTTGCACATGTGGGTTTTATGGTCAGTCTGCGCTGGACGGCGGAAGAGGAACTACAGGATGGCTGAGGTTGGAAGGGACCTCTGGAGATCATCCAGTCCAACCCCCTGCTCCAGCAGAGACACCCAGAGCACAGGACACAGGGCGGCATCCAGGCGGGTTTGGAGACCTCCAGAGAAGGAGACTCCACAGCCTCCCCGGGCAGCCTGTTCCAGGGCTCCGTCACCCTCACAGTGAACAAGTTCCTCCTCACGTGGAGACGGAGCCTCCTGTGTTGACGCTTAGGGAGGTCTGGTCGCACGGACACAGCCAGGGAACCCTTCCTGCGTCCCACGAGGCCAAGGAGGTATCGGAGTCCCCGGGCCCACCGCAGTGTCCCCCTGGCAGCAGCTGGGGAGGCCCTGGAGGCTGGTCCAGCCCCCGCCGGCCTTGGCGCCCCTCGTGCCGCCGCCTGCCACGAGGCTCTGCCCTCGGCGCCTCCCGCTGGGGCTGTGGCTGCAGGGTTCGAACCGCCCACGTGGTTTTCGTGGCCCTTTGCTTTGCTCTCCCGCTCACGCCGCTGCCGACCGCAAGCGCCGCTCGCTTTGGCTTCCAAAGCAGCTGGCGATCAGCATCAACAATTCCATTTCCAACGTGCTGGCTACGGAGCAGCAAGGGTTTTTTTTTTTCCCATTTGATGCTTTTCAGTGCAAAACTCTGACTTGGAGATGCCGATGTCGCTGCAGCCGAGGGGAGCGTGGCCGGTCCCGCCGGGACCGTCGGTGCCGCGCGGCGCCTGCCCGGCCGGCAGAGCCCCCGGCGGCCTCAGCATCCGCTCACCGGCTGGTCTGGCTCCCTGGAGTCGTATTCTGCTGCGGATCCCTCCGTGATTCCTCCTGCCGAATGGCAGGAGATGAGCTGTTTAATGTTGCAAGGGCTGGTTTGCTAATTTAAAAACAAAAAACCCCACCGTCCATTCCAAATTGTGTTTGCTAGTCAGAACTCAGAATTTAAATGAGATTTCTATGGAAAATGTATTTTTTCCATTGTTTTGCCAGTGCAGAAAGAAAACAAGTGTTTGCTCTTTCTGGAAGGACGTCAAAACAACCAGTGCAAGAAGTTGTTTAGCAGGGAAGGAGCATCCATAAAAACAAAATGTTTTTTGTCCATATTATTTGTCCACATTACTGCTCTTTTTTAAATACTTTCTCTGTGCAGAAATAACAGTTTCTGATAAACATGTATTTCCTGACAGCTGCAACGTTCACATTTCTAAAGAGGAACAATTTAAGATGTATTTATTATACCACAGGATGCCTTCAGGTGGTGATTATATGTGTATTTGCACAACACATTTGATCTTCTTCTCCCTCAAAGGCGCCTTGAATTAATTTGTGCCTGTGTGTGTTTGCTGGGGCCTCTGTTACCATGGGTGGAAATGGGTGATTCGGAAGCCCATTGAGTTCGAGCTGATGACGAGGAGGAGGTTGCCAAGGAGGAGGTTGGCAATTAGAAGGGCGAAGAGGCGGGATCAGGTAAATCCCTGTTTCAAGCCTAAACTCCAGTGTAACGAGCAGGAGCGATGGGTGGACACCATCAGGTCAGGCTTCCTAGAAGGAACTTGTGTTGGGGAGACTTGTGTGACATTGACAGTAAGTGTGGTACCTGGCTCATCGTTATTTTAATATAATGATTTCCACTGAAATATTTCCAGTACGTACTGTGTTTTCCATGCCCGTCTTTCCAAAGGACTTGAGCAGCTCCCTTTGCAAGCAGGAGGCTCGCCTGCAGCCACAGCCCTCCTGCCATGAGCAATCCTTGAGCGTTTTCAGCTTGGTGCTGGTGCTTGCACGGGGAAATGGCAGGATTCAAAAACCCTGGAGAAGCAAAACTCGACCCCGTTAAGAACTGAAGATAAGGGTCAGGTGTTTGAACTTGCCGAGAAGTAGAACTGCAGACGCTTGTGCCCTGATTAATAATATCCTGCGTTTCTGCGTTCCGCTATCACTGCGGAAGGGCCGAGGGCTGCCGGGTGACAGCGCCCGGCTGAACCAGCGCCTGCTCCTCAGAGCTCTGCCTGCCCGCGGTTGGAGACGCGTGTGGAGGGACCCTGGAAGCTGCGTCGGGAAAGACTGTACTCCACTGTATGCGGAGTGTCCTGGGAGCCCCAGCTGGGAAGAGGAGTTTGTGGGACGTATCCTTGGCTCCATGGAAGGTTCTGCTGATGTTCTCCTCGGTTAGCAGCAATGCTTGTGTTTCTCAGCCTCCTCTGCAATCTGCCGGAAATTTTATGGAAATTGGCATCTAGAAGCTTTTATGATGCCCAGAGCAGAAAATGTACCTGACTAAAGCACAAAGGAGATGGAAAGACCCTTGCTCTTCAGCAAAGCTCATGGGCTTCTGGGCAAGTATTAGACAGGGGGGTTGTGAGCAATGCAAAATTAGCCTTGTCCTTGGCCTCTGAGCGGCTCTTCCGATCTTGCTGTGCTGCTTCCAGCCTCGAGATGCTCCTCCTTGATGGTCAAGGAGAAGGAAGACGTGTGGCCGAGCGGGCGGACAGCGGTGGATGACCAGGGGCTGCCAGCAGAGAGTCTGGTCTGCACTCATTCGGATGCGTCTTTGCTTTGACCCAAGGTTGGTGCAGACCCCTGACAAGCCAGGCTGGTGGCAACGATCTGGTAGCATCCTCAAGGGGACTGCTGGGGGACAAGAGCCTGATCCACGTGAGTGAGTAAACTGCAGCCTGGGCGAACATCTCCTGGGTCTTAGCAGTGACTTACACTGGCATCTGGGCATCTCTGAAATGAAGCAGCAAAAGCAGCTGTGGGTGATTCTCAGATTGCCAAGGGTGGGAAATGCTTCCGTGATGCTCTTCTCAGTGCCCCTGACAGCGCCACTTATGTAGGGAAGCTTTGAATGGGGATAAAAATAAATCCCTTGTGTTTTCATTTCTGGCCACTTGAGCACATTGCTGCTTTGGAAACAGCGCTGCTGTTCACAGGAAGGTCGCAGTGCATCTCCTGAACACTTGCGCTTTCGCCAGGCCCCCGGTGGTGTCTTCAGCTGGGGAAGGGACACCGTTACGTGCAGCAGGGCAGCAAGGTGTTTACCAAAACCCTGCACTGCTGTTATATGTGTTGCACCAGGAGGCAGCTTGGTGCTTCTTGGTGTCTTTCATTTATTGCTTGGCTTTGTGGGACAGCGCGGTCCCCATCGCGCGCTAATGAGACGTGTTGTTGTAGAGCCACCGAGATGAGCTAACAGGCACCAAATGAACCCGCGTCCCTCCAAAGGCTCTGGGAATTGCTGCACCATTGGCTTTCTGGAGATTGCCGTGGGAATTGCTGGTCCATTGGCTTTGGTCCTTTGGAAATTTGTCTGCTTGTGCTGGTGACAAAGCTGTTGTCTTGCGACCTCCTTTTCCCTCCTTAATCCCAATCCTACAGGCTCCGGTGGGAGAAGGGGCTGGACTTTGTCCAGTCTCGTGTTGCTCCTGGAACCCCCTGGTGCTGGCACAGGCGCTCGCACTGCAGGGACAGCAGGGAACTGCTGGGAACGCTCGTTTGCTGCAGCGGGTGGGCACGTAGCTGGTTTGGGGATCTGGTTTGGGGTCACAGAGACACAGGAGATCTGCGTGGTGGACAGAACAAGTCCGGTATAGCGACAGGCACCCGCCATCTCCTGCTGTGTGCCTCCTCTGCAGTCACAAATCCCCTCCTTCCCGTTCTGAGAGACAAATCTGTGCTGCTGAAAGGGGCAGGTACAAGGGACAGAGCTGCCAAATAACTTGAGCTCACACGGAACGTGTGCAGCAATGCACACAGTGACTAGTTTCAGGGAACATCAACATTTATTGTCCCTTGAACTGAAGAGTGACACAGACAAAGCAGCGTCAATATTTCTGTCTCGGGTTAATACGTTTTTATATCCACCTCAACATATATCAATATGTGTTTCTTCATCTTCTTATGTTCTTGAATTGCAGGGAAAAGGGAGAAGGGGGGGACTTACCTACATTAGTATTCCAGACCTCATCCAATGCTTGATCCCTGCTCGGAGCACATCCCTTGCTCGAGCAGGACTCTTGCTGACGGCTGTGGCTCTCCACGCACCAAGAGGACAGCGGGAGTGACGGGCTGGGGGCAGATGGTAGGGTTAGCTGTGACCAGCACAGGAGCAGAGGAGCTGTTGCTTGGCTTTTACAGACCAGGTTCTTGGTGGCGCTCTTGGTGGGCGTGTGTGGCTGAAGGATGCGCCCAGCTGCTTACAGGCGTCCTTCCTGTCCTGTCCCCACCGTGGTGCTGGTCCCAGGGCGTGGAGAACAAGATGACAGAGCTGTCCCAGACGGATGAGGGCAAAAGGACATAGAGAAGGTGGCACAAAGGTGTGTGTATCGCCTGTGTTTATTGCCATTTGCTTCTTTGGCAGAGCTAAAAGGCCTTTGTGGAGACGCATGTTGCTTCGCAAGGCTGAGCTCAATGCTGAGGGGCAGGCTCGGCCCTTCCCTCCTTTGGGAGCTGGCAACACCGGCAGGGAGGCCTTGTCAAGCAGAGGGCATCAATGTCCCACTCCACCGTGGAGCACAAAGCCAGGCCCAGGCTGCTCATGTGAAACGAGGGCTTCCAGGGCAGCCCTCCCTGTGAACCAGCTGCGCTGCCGCCGCACTCAACTCCCAGCTCCGCTCACCATATGCTCCTGTTCCACCAGCAATTGCCATTTAAATGTCAGTTTACAAGCAGATGTTGAGAACCCTGCTCTGCGCCATTCGGTTAATCATGGGAACAAACAAAATGTGGGATTTAACCCTGCTGGGGCTAACGGGGAGCAGGGCTGCGGGCGCTGTGATGGGGAGCGCGTCCTCAAGGACACGTGTGGGTGCTGCCGCCCAGGGATGTCCTGGAGAGATCCCACGTTTCCTGGGTTGCTTGTGAGTGGCCAGGACAGTGTACGGGAATTCTGGACTATAAAATGGGGCAGATGTACATGCTCATGTGCAGGGAAAATTGCCTGAAATTCTGCTTGAGAGGAGAAGCAGCAGAATGGGGAAGGACGGAGAAGGAGCCCTCTGCACTCAGCCAGACATTAGCATGTGTTTAAAATCCTTCCCAATAAAGTTCATAATGAATTTAATTCAGTCCCCTATGGCCCAGAGGAATGTTCTGAGCAATAAAAAAGTATTGTTAAGGGAGCGATGACTGCCAAACGCCCATTCTGTGCCAGTGATGCATATTCACATTATTGGCACTTAAATGCCGGGTTTGCTTTACTACCTAACTGATCCTTTGTCGCATATTAAGAATTAATATCCTAAGACCCACATTTGAAAAGCTGCAATAACAGTTCCAATTTAAATCATTGTTATATTTGTACTTTTTTTTTTCTTCTTGAAGAGCATTTTTTATTTTATTTTAGGCATTTTAATGAGTGAATGTGCCTTTTCCTGTTTTGGGTGAGCTACTTCATGGCTGCCTTATGACCTAACTTTAAAAATGGTTCTAATCAATCTCTTAACACTCTTCCTGTCTCCTACGTTATATTTTTTTTAATTACCTTGAACTATCCACATCAACGTTAAATGAGTTACAAGCTCCAATGCTTACTTAAAAGTGGGGTGTGTTCACTTGGATAACCCAGGGTCTCCTGGCTTCAGCCTGTGCAGCACAAGGGGCTTTTGCACATTCAACCTCGCAGAGCTGGAACACCTTGCAAAGGGGTGTTGGAAACTGCAAGCACCAGCGATGGAAGCTGAGGAGCCCCGGCGTTCCCGTGTTTATCAACAGCATTAACACGTGCAGGATAAATGTGCGCTCTCGTCTGGGAGCTGGTGCCACTTCAGCGCATTCGCCAGGAAAACTGAAAAAAATGCCATTAGCTTTCAGTTTTAGAAGTGCAAGGGGAAGCTGGATGTGAGACAAACGTGTAGGAGTTAATTCCTCGCAGGCAGCTTGGCACCAGGGTCTAGGGGAGAACGCGTCAGTGCTGGCAGAAGGCACAGTCTGGTTTTTGGGCAAGTGGGCTGAAAGTTTTTTTAGCATCTTCTGCATATTACCAAAAAACAGGATTTCTAGAACCTGCATTGAAGTTCCAATTGACTGCAGAGTTATTCAGTCCAAGTATGTGAGATGCTACGGTCTGAGTTAGAAAGGTCTTTGTGGTCTTTGATATACTTAGATTTGTGCAAACAGTTGGAGGAAAAAAAAACCCTCTTTTTCTTCTTTTTGCCAGCATGTTTATTTACATGATGCAGCTCCTTTAAAACAATGAGTGTTTTTTCAAGGGTAAAAATGAGCAGCTACTCATCATTGGAAAAAATGCAATGTTTATGAAGACAACTGCTCCCCCGCCACGAGGACCAAGCACCCGCCCGGTACTATGCAAGGGCTCCCGTTTTTCACTGGCTGTGCACGCAGCCAAACACTAACTTCTCCACAACAAAAATGTTTCAAAAATAGAAGGGCAATCTTAAACACCTGGCAACTGGAACTGAAGAGGGTCAGCAGCAAAATAAAATTCAGACAGAAAAAAATGGACCTCTCACCCCACTAGTTGGGCTTAAAGTGAGGGCATGAACAGTTTGCTCAGTTTTTCACAACAGCTCTTGTAATTTAGGAAGGTGTATATTGGTATCTTTTAATTAAGAGCAAAGGTTTATTTACAAAATAGAGCTTTTTCTTCTCGCTGAAAGCGATCATCAAGTAAAACTAGAGAGGCTTTTGCAGGCCTGTTTGGTGGCTATCAATATTTAAGCCCTCACCAAACGCGGAGCACCCCTTGGCTCCCTGCTCATCATGCCATGCCTGTGGCTGCTAGGCTGACGGCAGAGGAAAACCTCTGAACACTGGAAAATCTGCAGGACTTGGAGCTCAAAGAGACGCTCAGCTAAGCCAAGGGAAGAGGATGAAATAGGGACTGGGGCTAAGGAGAATTGCAGGAGGTAAAGAGCAGGTAATGGTAAAGATAAATGCATTTATCTTTTCCTTTGCTTTTAGCCTGCTGAAACAGGCTTCTAAGTCTTTTTTTTCCCCCCAAGCCTGGTATGCCAGTGTCGTATGTTCAAATGCTACTTGCTCATCCTTCCAAAGAGTATGCTATTATCTAAAATAATGCACTTCAAAATGAAATGTTGTATTATGTGACTGGGGAAGCCAGGGATCAGCAAGAAGTCTTCTGTTTGGTATTACAGCAGTTAAGCCAAATATTTGCTAAATCCATTATGACTTTCAGGAAGAAAATTTATTTTTAAAAATAATTGAAATTTGACATGTTTTTGCTTCATGGGGGTTGCGATTAGAGAGAACTTCAGCATACTCTGTTTAAGTCCTGGTAGTTTCAAACACATCTTTTGTCTTTCTTCTGCCCTCACCCTTCTTTACCTTCATTTCTTCCCTCCAGCAAAGTATCATTTTCTGTCTTGAAAAAAATTACGAATTAGGAGAATTTCATTCCTCTAATACTCTGTCTAACGGGGGTGTGATACGAAACCTGTCTTATTCCAGACAGGTAAGCGCAGCTGTGGCTTTGTGCGTCGGTACCCAAAGCCAGGCTGTGCAGGGGCTGTGGGGCCAGGAGAGGCTGCAGCGGCTGTAAGCGGCGCCCTGTGAGGATGCACCCTGCTGTCCTGCTCCCCCGGCCCTTCGGACACGGAGAGAGAAACAGAGTGGAAAGAGTGACCTGTGGAATCCACCTCTGCTCTGGGGAGGGGGCACTGAGCAGGACTTACTCGTTCACCGTGTGGTCCCGCGCGGCGTCCGGCTGTGGGGTGCGCGGGGAGCAGCCCACGGCACGAGGAGCTGTGAGGAGGGCGTCCCGGCGTCCGTCCGCTCCGGTCACCCCCTCCGGAACGCGCTCCGTGATGCGGCGACACGCAGTTATCTTGCGGGTGGAAAGACAAAGTAGTCGGGCATCACATTTTGAAGCATACTTTATAATTTAAAACTGCTTACACTTCCATGGCTAGGCTTAGGGTTTTCTTTTCTTCATCTTCATCATTTCTTCATTACATTCATCATTTAATTCCACTGGAATTTGGTTTGTAAGAAAGCCCAACATATCTTAATTACCATAGAAAGATCCATACATATTTTACTTAAAAATATCTTCTGTAAGAGGAAACTTACCAAAAATAACACCAAATATATTATTATGCATACTTTTTTTTGTAAGGTACAAACAAGAATCTGATCTCTTCTGGGTATTGCCTGATCTAATATGGCTATAGTTTTGTTGTTTATTTTGTTTGTTTTCTGAAATAAAGGGTAAAACATAAGAAATGTAAAAAACACACAAAAAAACCCCAAAAATCCATTCTTTCCAAAGATACAAGTATCAGTGAAAGAACACTTGGAAAATTAATAAACGACGGTAGGTACAAAGAAACACCATCCAAGCAGTATGTAGTCTTTACCCCAGCACGTTGCTGCACTGACCCTGAAACAGTTATTAAAAAAAAACCCAACCAAACCCAAACGCTACCGGCAGAAAAAGCTGTCAAGCAAAAACACTGAAGAATCGGTACTATTTCCTAACAAGTAAGTGCATAAGTGATGCTAAATATTTGATGTTTTACGTTTCTCTGTCCCCCCGCTCCCCACCCACGCTCCTTGTTGCTCCTTCCACGCGCAGGGCTCATCGTGGCCACGCTGGCCGTGTGCTGGCTGCCCAACCAGGTGCGCAGGATCCTGGCCGCGGCGAAGCCCAAGCAGGACTGGACGGTGCCCTACTTCCGCGCGTACATCACGCTGCTGCCCGTGGCCGACACCTTCTTCTACCTGAGCTCGGTGGTGAACCCGCTGCTCTACAACGTGTCGTCGCGGCAGTTCCGCCGCGTCTTCGTGCAGGTGCTGCGCTGCCGCCTGGCGCTCGAGCACGCCGGCAAGGAGCGCCTGCGCCGGGCGCATCCCAGCGCCACGAGCAGCGCCCGCTCGCTGCGCCCGCTCGTCAGCACGGCGCCCCAGGGCGGCTCTTCCAGCGCCAGCGCCAACGGGCTCTTCCTGAGCACCTTCTCAAGGGCTTCCAAGGCGGGATGCGGCCGGCAGGAGTCGCCTCCTGGCTCGCTGGAGCCCAGCGAGGAGCGGGCGATGCTGGAGAGCAGCTTGGAGCCCGGCGCCGAGGCGCACAACGGCCAGTGCGAACACGAGATGTGACTTGGCAACGTCAGTGATCAGTAACGAGCTGAAAAGCACAGAAATTAACATGACCGGGAACTGACCGCATCTTGAAAGTATTATCACTGCTAGATTTGTTTCCAAATATGCAAAAAAGCAGGCGTTCTGTATGCTGCTGTTGGGACTCCTCATTTTTCAGTGCACACTGGAAATTCAATCTGCTAACTGCATTCATCAGCTGCCCAAAACACCAGCCCTTCTCTTCCCCAAGCCACCGAACTCCCCCTCTTTTTTCATAGAGATTTGGAAGCAAATAGAAAATAGCTGCAGTGTCTTTGAGGAAAGGAGGAGAACCTCTGGTGAGCGCACACGCTCTGCTCCAAGTTTAGCGCTGCAAAGACGCAAGAGGCAGCGCGAGGAGCAGCACGGTGGTCGCCACGCGCGCCCTGGGCGTCGCGCCCGCGTTGCCTCTCTTCTTGGGCCGGGGCCCGTTGCAGAGCGGCGTGTTGCAGCAGCTGATGCAGACAGAGTTCACCTTCCCTGGCGAGCAGAAGGACTGGTAGCCGGCGGAGGCGATGAGGCAGGCGGCCGAGGACGCGCACGACTTGCGGTACATGATTCCTGGGACACAGAACAAAGGTGACTTAGCTTGGCAGAAACTTGCTCTTATTTTTACCACAGGATTCACATTTGAAAGCTCCTGGGTCTAGCAGCCCTAGGGACTCAGCCACACACCCTAGTTACCATATGACAAAGTTCTGCCCTGCTACGAGAACCACTCTGGTTTGGGATTTTTCCTTTTTTTTCCCCTTCCTTTTTTTTTGAAGTCTGGTTGCAACCAAAATAAATTCTAAATGTGATTCATATGCCTTCTATCACATTGTGTATTTTATAAGCAGAAACTTTTACCTTTTGGAATAACGTTGAAGGAACTAAAATTAAAATGGAATTAGTTTGAAAATGAATCTGGTTTCTCTTGCTAAACACATCTGAGTTGTCTTAAAGTATGTCTACAAAATCAGTTTTCTATGCTGTTGATTTGTGTGTTGTGTGTGTGTGTGTGTGTGTGTATTTCTTTTTCTTTTCCTTTACCACAGAGGAAAAAATGAGAGCAGTGAAAGCAGAATGACTAGCAGCACAACTTAAAGCAAAACTTGAAGGAAAGAACACTTTCCCAGGAAATGTTAGGTCTTGCTACCTTTGGAGTTCTGAAAAGCAAAATAAACAAAAAAGCTCACCTTTTTTCTAAAAGTTGGAAGTGTCCCTTTTAAAATCTGTTTTCTCAAATGGTTTTCATCTGAAGAAACTGAGCACTTCCCAATGCACACAGCTGTTGCTTTAAAATGTTTCATAAAGCTTGTAAAACACAGGTGTATTCCCCCCTTCCCAGGGGAGCTAGCTGTGGTGGTTCCACCTCTCATTACTCTCATTAATCTCTGAAATTTTCCTGCAAATGATACACTAGAAACTGGTGTATTACCGGTACATAACACACACATACACAGGGGAGATCTGCCCATGTTACTTCAGGGAGGGGAACGGGACCCCAAGAGGTAAATATATTTCTATGGGTAATAACAAAACTTTTGAGAATCCACATTCTAGAACAAGAGTGATTTTCCTTGTATAGGACATGGCCACAGGATTCCCATGAAGAATATGGATATCTCACAGCACAGCTCCACTGAGTTTTTAAATACACAGTTATAAAGACTTATTTGGAGGGAATAAGGTAGGATATGCCCTGTGAGTGCTGAATTTACAGTGCATAATACATTAATTTGTTAAATCCCCGGGGAATTAGGAAGTAAACATGATGGCACCTACAGACTAGCTGTACTTCTGCAGCAGCACCTGCCCTGTGTCACTAATGGCTGGGCAGAGCAGCAGAGCGCTGGCTATTTGGGTTACACGCGCAAGGAAGGGTTTCCTGGCTTCCAAAGATTTTAATTAAAGCAATTCCCTTGCACTGTCACAGCATTCCTGCCACACCAGCAGTGCAGAGACTTCCTTCTTGTGTGTCCTCCCTCCCCTCAAACCTGAGCTCTGAAAGGTGGTTCAAACTATTTGTCTAGTTCAAATTTAAAGGCACCTACAGAGCCAGTGTTAAATCTTCCTCGGACTCCAGCGAGCTCCAGTCCATCAGCCTGGCAGGCAGGGTCTGTTTGAGGGAGGATGAGGAGCTGCAGGCTGCTCTGCCTCCGCAGCACAGGCGGGCGCATCGCGGCACGGGCTCCGGTTTGCAGCAGCAGAGCTGCATTTCTCTGGCCCAGCCACTGCTGCCAAGGGGCCTCAACCACGCTGACACCGTCAGGTTTGTGCACTGAAATCCCAGCTTCTATTTCCCACAAAGTCCTTTGGCCATGTTTCTTCCCCAGTTTTCCAAGGGCAGAGAAAAACGGGACCCTTCCTATGGCCAGGATTAGTTTGCAGCCATCCCTTGCATGCCATAAAACTCAGCCCAGTGGTTGTTCCTCCCTCTCCAAAGCAGCACCCAGCTCTTTGCACAGGCTTCCTTGCATGCACAGCCACCCAGCTCAGCCTTCCAGACAAATCTGCCCTTCCAGACTTCTCTTCTCCAGTATAAATTCCACAGAACAATCCCGAGCTCTTTTACAAATCAAAACATAATATTCCTTTACAGACTGATATTTTATAACTTCTGCATTGTACTTTCATGCACAGATAGACCATGTCTGTGCCCACACTGAAAGAACACTCTGGCAAGTAATAAATCCCATTGCCATGCTTCTCCTGCAGCTTTTCTGTAAAAATATTTCTACTAATAGGAAATTTCACTCCTAAATGATTGTTTATTCTCATTCCCAGCTACAGTAGTCAGACTTGTAATAAGATTTTTAACGTTAAGGACAAAAAAAGTCAGCACTTTATCAGGTTTGAGATATCTGCTTGACTAAAGGCACTCCACATCCAAGGGTTTTTTTTCTTTGAGTACTGACGGAGCTTTTGGAGCTTGCGAATCAGCTGCTATTATACACTAATTGCATTTCCAAGATTATAAGAACCATCATGTATAAGCTGTATTTGATCAGGATAAAAAGGCTGTGCTCTTTTTTTTCCCCCCTGTAACCCTGCCATTTCTTTATGGTTAGATATAAGGAAGAAAGACAGAGAAGATTAATGGGGGGGAGAAAAAAAAAAAAAAAAAAAAATTGTTATAACCAAAGTAGCATCTTAGTTATTTTTATAACATAACAGCCACGACCTCACGTGTTTTCATGGTGAGTGCTGGAAAGGCATGTCACCCCAAACAGGAAGAACTAGATAGTCACAGGAACACTCCCCTTCTCCCCACCAACCTGGGATCCTAATTGTGGAAGGAAATTAGCACAAGTGACATCCATGTTGCAGTGCCAGGGGCAGCACTGGCCTTGCTCCAATGAACAGGCTCACACTCCCTGCTTACCGAGTTGAGGTGGGGAATAAGCCAGCAGCTTCGCTTCTGGATTTTCTAGCTCTAGAAGATTAATTTCTTCTATGCCTCGAGGGTGTCTTTCCTCAAGACTCCTTGCTTAAGTGGCAGAAAGGGAGGTGGTTTATTGTGCTGCTGAGCCAGTTTTGAATCTATTTCTGAGATCTTCCTCAGCTATTTGCCACAAGCAGACTGACCTGCAGATAACGCTGCAAAGTGGTTATCTGCCTCCTGAGGTACATACCATAGATGGTACTGCTCATTAGGACTGTGCAATCAATTTGACATACACATTAATACATCACCTAGAAATATAGTTGCCAGACTTCCCTGGGAGCTGTTCTCCTACCTTGGTTTGCTCCAAGCTGCTTGCTTGGCGAGCAGACTGTATTCTTCACATTCGGATTTTGCTGGGACGGAGCTAGTCCCACCTCACCATCCAATGCTAAGTATTTTTACTGCCCAGTCTCTCAATGGGCCAGGACTGAACAAATAATTTAGCCTTTTTCAATGATTCAGCAGAGCCCTGTCTGGACTGTGGGTTCTGCCTCTGCACAGGTACTGTAAAGAAGTTTTACTGTGAAGTCCTTTATTCATTTTGTCCCCACATTTGTGGGCTTGGTTAAAGCTGTAGTTCAAATGCTAGCAGTTCTTACAAGAGGATTAACAGGGGAAGGCATCTGTGTGAAAATATAGTATTCCACCTTTTCTTCTTCCCCAGGCACCTAGTGTAAGTACATTATTAAGGAAGCTTTGGGCTTAAAGCAAGCTTTGAAAATTGGCCATCCTCATACCTTTCTCTGCCCCATTTAGGATCACACATCTAGAGAGCATCAAGACCCACAAACTACCATTTCTGCACAACTTCTAGCTCATTCCATACACTGAAATGCTGAAGGTGAAAGTCTTAA